>PVHX01002920.1:56248-155647 GCA_004024805.1 Geosciurus inauris
GGGGGGGACAAAAGCATTTTTCTCCACTCTGCCTTTATCAACATAGTCACATCTGCCAAGTTTTTAGAATCACAGATTCCATCACCTTACACTTCAGCACTCTTTCTTTGTGAATTCCCATTCCCACATCAATCTCTGACTCACGGGACATATGCTATCTCTCTGAAATCAGGGCCTGGAGTCTCTGGTAGATCACCTGCAATGACATGCAATGACAGTCTGGAAAAAAAAAAAATCTTAAGTCTATCTGCTCTCAGAAGACTTTTCTAATTCTGTGCAATTGTTGTGCAAGTATGTAGGAAATTGCAGATTTTTCTTCATAATCAACACAGTCCCAATTTCTGCAAACTTGGTAAGTTACTTGTGTTTATAACACATGATGACAAGAGTTCTTTTTATATAAAACTAGAGCTTTTAGAAACAAATTTTCAATTACTTATTTCTCAAGAATGACTGAAATATCTCAAAGCACTCCCTTCCTGAGCTCTTTGGTCTGACCTGCCACTTGATATCACAGGCTGCTTATACACAGTAAGAACTCATGACTGTGAGCAGGGATGCTTCTTAATACTCCTCTCAAAAATCTGAACCCTAAACGTAATATTTTGGTACTGGCTTTAAAATGATAATCAGGGGAGACCTGTTTTCTGAGTGATGTTTGGGCAGAGAAGTATAATCATAAGGCCTCCCCCGCACCAAGGGAATGGCAGTCACGAGACACCAATGCCCTTTTCATAGGGGCCTAGGTCAAGGTGGGGAAAGACAGACAAATTTGTTCAGTGGTTTTCATTGTGAATCTTTGGTCACTGCAAGAGGAAAAACCAAAAACACCTTCAATACATGAATGAGCTGAATTTCTCTGAAGCGCTCACTTCCCTCCACGCTTAAAGTCCCAGGTAACAATGATCTTTGAGGGAAAGGTAGGCCATTTTTGGCAAGAATAGAAAAGGCTAACCCATGAGCAACTACTCCATTCTAAAGAACTTCTGGATTTGGGAAGATAAGCAAAAGGTGTGGTGGTGGTCTATGGAACAAGTTATCCCCAGGGAATTCTAGGATTTCCCAGGAGATGTTCTCAAAAGGACTCTGACAACAGGAAAAATCAAATCAGGAACAAGGCCATAAAGTCATATGGATGAGGAAAGAAGGGAGAGGAAGGGGGAATTTAAGGAGGAAAGGATCTTTGCTTCTGGGCTTGATAATCAGAACTGTGAGCTCAAAGGTATTAAGGAAAGGGGGTGTATGAACTATAACAACTACGTGTAAAGGATGAAAAGAACACCAAGCTGCCACCAGTACCCCCAGAGGTGTGCAGACCCTTACAGTTTGGAAGAGCATAAGCCCTTTCCCAGTTCTATCTAGCTTTAGGTTAGGAACTGCCAACCCAGAATGCTACAACCCAATAAAAGTACTAGGGAGGAATTTAGGAGCACCAAGATGGCAGAGGCAGGGCACAAGAAAAATGCACTTGAGGGCCAGCCCAACAGTCATCACGTCCCTGTTCATGTTAATCCCCATTACCATGATGGCTCCTGCCATCCTTTATCCCCTTGAAAACTCTGCCACAGATTCCATGTTTTAAAATAGCCAATGGGGGTAAAGCGGGCAGTAATCTGATTAGGTATTCTAAAATAACCAAAGGGGAAAACTTGGACAGTATCCTAATCAAGTATCATAAGGAAGCCAATGGGAGTACATAGGGTAAGGTCTTCAGTCAGGTCCGCATAGGGGAGAGACCTCACCTCATAGCTCAGCATATAGGACAACAATTTCCAGCAGGGGGCCTTGAGTGCCTTCCACTCTCCAGGACCACTCTGCTCTACCTTCCAAAGTGCTCCTTTTCACCTTCACCCTCAATAAATCTGGGCTTTGCCTGTTACTTCTGCATGTCTTGTTCAATTCTTTGGGACACCAAAGACCTGGACACCAAGTAGAAAACCATTAATAACAAAAGGAGATGGGCAAATACATGCAAGAATGAGGAAACTGTCAAAAAAAAAAAAATCCCCACTGTGTATGTCTTCTACAAATACTACATACATACAGGTCAAAATTTCCAAAGGCTCAACCACCTGGGTTGAGGGGCAGAAAAGGGAAATAAAGCATGTAAAGTAAATGAGAAAATAAAAATTTGAAAATTCTTCATAAAATAAGCACTAAGAGAGAGAAATGGTAAAAATAAGGAGGTTCCTAGAAAAAAATACATTTCCTTGGCTTTTAAAATAATTTATCTTTTCTAACTAAAAAAAAAAAAAAAAAAAAAAACACTAACAAAACATTCAGAAAGAAAACATGGGGAGGGTAAGCAACAGCAGACAGAAAAGAAGCCACTCTCCTAACAACTGCTGGGACAGAGATGCAGGCACTTCCAACAAACCAGGCAGGAATTCCATACATAAGGAATAAATTACATACATAAGGAATAAATAATGTATGGAATAAGTTCCATACATAGGGGATAAATCATGGACAACCACTCATACACTAATTTACTTATAATAACTAGGGGGTCTTTCTCTTTTTGTCAAGTGCTTTAAATCTAAAATTTCAGAAACCACACCTTCCTTACCTGTTCATTTTAGAAGGTAAGATGGCTGGTTCTTTAATTTAACTAAGCTTTAATTTCTATAGTAAATATTTAACTTTAGAACATCTAACATTGTGGCAAAGGGCAAATATTTTCTTAGCTTAAATCATTCTCTATATTATCCTACTTCCCCTGTAAATATAAAATATGAGATGAAACCTAAAATCATTAATGCCTAAATTTAGCCACAGATTAAAATGTGCTATGAATGTCAACAAAATTTGAGTTTAGGTACCACTTTAAATTCTGTACCTCAGTTGCTCTATTGTATCAAGAAAACAAAGTAGAATTTATCTATATTACTATATACCCACATAGACAGTAATTAACCTAAAGTAGATACTCCTATGATTACCACAGTTTTTCTCTTTGTGTAATGCTGGGCTGGAACCAATGGCCCTGCACATGACAGGCAAGTGCTCTACCATTGAGCCTCAGTACCAGTCCCTATGAGCACTGCAGATTTTCATAGAGCACAGTAAAAACAAATACAGCCCATAAGTGGAATTTTAAGGGCAGCATTAGGGAAGTGAGACAAGAATGGGAGGAGAAACTAACTATAATATGCTTTTTTAAAACATCATACTTAGAGATCTGGGCAAATATGATAATTCATTTGGTTTTCGGTTTGACAAATAAGCACTGAAGTATAATAAACTACACACCAGAAATATTTTGTACTCTCTACTCTCGTTTCAGCATAATCTTGCAAAGCCCTCCTGAGACTTGGGCCAGGTGACCACTCTGCTTACCTGTCCATCCCAGCCTACCTGCTAAGTGACAGGGATTTCTGCCTCCCTCACCCAGAGGCTTTTCCATTGCACTGAAGCTCTGCCCTATCACAAGACCAGCTGCATTAAGTCACGTGTTTAATGGGGGCTTATTCCTTTCCTTATATTATGGGCTATCTAGAACAAAGTAAAGCTGTACATTCTTCACAATTGCATGACTAATATTTGTGGAATCTGATATAATAAACTCTTAACATTTCCAATATAAGTCTTGCTAACAGCACAAAGCTACACTGTTTCTGTTCTGAGTTACTGCGAAATTATTATGTCTTTTCTTGGTTTTGATATTTAAATGAAACTTTCCAATGTGCATTTTTGTCACTGCATCACCTTTAATATAATCTATCCAGTGCATTTTATCCACCATTTTGTTTCTGAAAATGACTGCAATCATTTCTTATATTTATGAGTATTTTTCCTGGTTTAAAATTAAAATGTTCACTATGTACTATCAATAAGCCTTCCAATCTACAGGTGATGAAAATCGTTATCTACAAAATAAACATAACCATACTAACTCTCCATATACAAAACTATGAGGCATGTAATGACTACTTAAAAGAAATGCTGGATGACTCATATATCACAGGTACGCCAACATCAATCAGGTTTTGCAACCAAGTCTTTATTAGAAATTACAAGTAATTATTTTCTTATTGGCGGCGGGGGGGGGGGGGTTGCACTGGGTATTGAACCCAGGGCTTTGTACATGCAAGGCAAGCACTCTACCAACCAAGCTATATCCCCAGCGCACAAGTGATTCTTTCACATGCCTTAATTCAATCTAAACAGCAACCAAGAATCTAAGTCTTATAAGATAACAGATTTAATGATGGGAAAAAAAACTGCTCAAGGCTGTGATCTGGTAGAACAAACACCAGTAAAGCCCATAGATGCCAATCACAAACTGGAAAAACTGTGTCTCTTTTTTTTCCTTTAAAAACAAAAAGGATGCATGGGACTAAACTTCCATTGATATACTCACCAAATTTCAACTAAGTAACTTCGTAATAAAATAATGTTGCGCATTAGCAATATTTTAAGTGCCAAGTGCCTATAGAGTTAAAAACATCAAAGCTGGAATAGTCAAGTAGGAGAAGACAGACCCACTGAGGTCAAGCCACACCCCACGCACAGCCACTCCCAGGCCCTCTACAGCTCAATGTCATATCCTTTTCTCCTTCTTATGCCATCCCCACTCAGGCTTGTTCTTCATTTTTCCCCTAATTCACTGCTAGAGAGTGACAACAAAGAATACTACTTAGATCTAATGGTGCTATTGAAGGACTAAAGAAAGTAAATATCCAGGCCCTTAAGAAGAAAAAGAGAAAAAAAGAAAAGAAAATCACTTTTCTACAAACTGGCTGCTATAGACTATCTCAGGGAAAGCCATCCCCAGAATTACTGGTGATACTTTTGACAGAATACCAATAAATGTATAAAACAGAAAATGTTCATATATAGCAGAAATTTAAAACAAAATATGTCTACCTACATGGCTTTGATATTAATAACAAATATCAACCTAATCTTAATATAAAAACAAACTTACTGCATAGGCCCTCATTCAAAAGGTAGGTTAATAATACTGTGTTTTACTCAAGCCTGTAATCCCAGCACTTAGGGAGGCTGAGACAGGAGAATCGTGAGTTGAAAGCCACCCTCAGCAATGGCAAGGCGCTAAGCAACTCAGTGAGACCCTGTTTCTAAATAAAACACAAAATAGGACTGGGGATGTGGCTCAGTGGTCAAGTGCCCCTGAGTTCAATCTCCAGTACCAAAAAAAAAAATTGTGTTTTATATATTTTTAACACTGGCCTTAAATGTCATTACATTAGAACATTAAGAGGCTCTTAGTAAATGAAAAAGATACTAAATAAAATTTCCATTTGCAGCTATGCTTAAGCATGACTTACATTTTTCATGGATCAAAAAGTACTAAAAGCCTTTTAAAATAAATACATCAGTAATCAAATACATTTCTAATCAATCCACGTACTAAACAATATATTAAATGTATTAAATTGTCCACTTTGATTATAAAACTGAAACTGCTAGAAAAGCCAGTTTCATCAAGCCAGTGTCATAAGTCAACAAATAATTTCTCATTTTAAAAATCTGGACTGGAGAGCTGGGGTGGTGGCTCAGTGGTACAGCACTTGCCTACCACGTGTGAGGCACTGGGTTCAATCCTCAGAACCACATAAAAATAAATAAAAGCCCATCAAAAACAACAAAATAAGCCAGACGCGGTGGTGCACACATGTAATCCCAGCGCTTTGGGAGGCTGAGACAGGAGAATCGTGAGTTCAAAGCCAGCCTCAGCAACGGCGAGGCGCTAAACACCTCAGTGAGACCCTGTCTCTACATAAAACACAAAATAGGGCTGGGGATGTGGCTCAGTGGTCGAGTGCCCCTGAGTTCAATCCCCAGTACCAAGAACACACACACACACATTTTATATTATTTATATATATATCTCTCTCTAAGTGTGTGTTAGCTTTAAAAAAAAAAAAAAAACTGGACTGGACATAAGAGAATCTCCATCCCCCTGAGATGAGATTAATCCTAAAACAGATATTTGTGGATTTATGAACTCATTTGTCAAGTTGTTTGTTGTATTAGCACCAAGTGTCATACTTTAAGGGGAACAGGGCTTTAAAACAACATATTTCAACTGGGAATATTTTTTAAAACAAAAATTATGAAATAAGCAATAATATGGTTCAAAATCTTTGATTAAATAACCTTGTGGCTCCAGCAGAAAACAGTCAAGACCAAGCACCCTATGATGGCCTCCACTCCCTCCCCCACGTGGAGAAGCTAAACACCAGAGTTGCATCAGAAACTCCTCACTAATTCGGACATTTAGTGCTAAACTCCTGAGTTTCCAGTAACAATTTACAAATGCCTTCAGTGTAAGCAAGCAGTTTTCAATTAAAGGTCCATTTGGGGGCTGGGGTTGTGGCTCAGTGGTAGAGCACTTGCCTTGCATGTGTGAGGCCCTGGGTTCAATTCTCAGCACGACCTATAAATAAATAAAACAAAGACCCATTGACAGCTTAAAAAAAACGTTTTAAAACAAAAGTCCACTTTTTCCAAATCTTCAGATCCCAACTGATGAACTTAGATACTAAAAATTTAGCTTATTAGCTTCTAAGTGTGTGTGTGTGTGTGTGTGTGTCTGTGTGTGTATTTTTTTTTTTTTGGTACTGGAGATTGAACTCAGGGGCACTTGACCACTGAGCCACATCCTCAGCCCTATTTTGTGTTTTATGTAGAGACAGGGTCTCACTGAGTTGCTTAGCACCTCGCCATTGCTGAGGCTGGCTTTGAACTCGCGATTCTCCTGTCTCAGCCTCCCTAAGTGCTGGGGTTACAGGCTTGCGCCACCGCGCCCGTCTAAGTACATTTTTATCACTGTGAAAATCAGAATAAATTTTCCCTCAAATTTTATTTTTAAATGAGTATTATAAAAGTTAAAGGAAATTGAAACTAACTACACCGCATCTGGGTAAACATGTCAATACATGAGATCTGATTTTCATTTTAAAAGAAGAAACATTTAAAAATGGGAGGGGGGTCCCACATGATCAGTCCCGGTCATCTACTAACAGTTAAAGCAAGCTAAGCCGGGTGCAGTGGCACACACCTGTAATCCCAGCAACTCAAGAGGCAGAGGCTGGAGATTTCAAATGCAAGGCCAGCCTGGGCAGGTCGGCAATAATGTCTCAAAATAAAAATGAGAAGGACCATATAGCACCCTGGCGGGGCACCACGGAGTGCCATCCAATGCAGGGCAAGGGCGGGGATTTCAAGCCTGATCAACAGAATGAAGGATATCCTTAAGAACTAAAAAAATAAAAATAAAAGAATTAGATTAAATCTTTTAAAGATACATTCCTGGGGGAAAGTCCACTATGTCTCTCAAACTGCTCCTCTGATACACCCCCAAAGAAGAAATGTATATTTAGCTAAGTATGATATATGTCCAAAACCAGCTTTCTAAGGATCCTCTCTGAAGCCAAACCATCAACCCAAATCAATCACAAAGTATCACATAAGACAATCATGGTGGCCCAAAACTGTAATCCCAGCTACTTGTCAGCCTGAGTCAGGAGGATTACAAGTCCCAGGGCAAGACCCCGTCTCAAAAATAATACATTCATTAATTAAAAATTAAAAGGGCCAGGGATGCAGCTCAGTGGTGGAGATGCCCGATACCAAACAAAAACAAACAACAACAAAAACCATCTACCATTAAGCTTCCCCTTCCTCCCTCTCTACCTCTGCACATCACAAATTTCTTTCCCACTGGTCCACTTTTGCTTTGTCTTTCTCATCCCTTCCAACCACTCTAGAGTCTGTGGTGTAGAACAGAGAGCACTGGATGCGGCAATCAAACCAGAGGTTGAGGGATACCGAGCCAGTCAACCACCCTTGACCTAAAAGAGCAGTTTCTTTCTCTGTTAACAGGAACTAGATCCTACATCTAAAGATTATGGTAAGTATTTAAGTTTCAGATATTTTAGTGTTACAAAATGGAGAAGTATTACCAGGTCTGCAAGCAGAAACTGTCTCTATCTTGAACAGCTCATTACAGGTCTATCCCATACTGAACATTTTGCAAATGATTGTAAAGATAGATCCTGCATAAAAGAAACTCAATTAAAAAGTAAAACCTCCAGGCAAATTCCTCCATTTTTCCCCATCTACCAAATACCAACCAACTTTTTCACAGAACAACCAGGTTATCTTGGCATGGCATGGTCAAACTGATTTCCTTTTACAACACTAACACACTAAATTAAGATAAACTAGATTGTTCAGGTAGTTTCGTGGTTCCAAAAAAAAAAAAGAGAACACATCATTACAAATTTCTTTGATCTCTATCATCTAGAAAAATCTAATACTTGATTAGGCACATGCATATATTAAATAAGTCTCTAGTAATTTCCCCATCAAACGGGACTGCTTATAGTACCCAGACACAGTCCTGAAAATGACCACACATTCATTAATCAACAAAGACAGGATTCTTTGAAAAACTTTCATGGGCAAAATGAAGCAAAAGAAATCTAATAATTACTGGCAGATAAGAAACTCAGTTCCCACTTCAATCCAATTTGAAGAAAGCTACCTCAGTGTTTTTGAAGCTATGTGGTTTGATCAGCATCTCTGAAAGCAATGTTCAAAACACCAATGTCTTGTCAAAACCCCAACATAATCAAGTTTGGATTTTGAAAGGGTTAATCTGATATTCCCACAGAGAGCAACTCTACATATTTATTGATTCAACAGTTTGCCTACTGCATACTTAGCCTTTTTAAGAAATATTTTCTATTTTCTAAGTGCATGACAAATAAAATACTTCAAAAATTAAGCCAGTTGTAGTGGTGCATGCAACTTGGGAGGCAGAGGCATGAGGACAGCAAATTCAAGGCCAACCCGGACAACTTAGCAAGGCCCTATCTCAAAATAAAGGCTGGGGCTGGGGCTGGGGCTGGGGCTCAGTGGTAGAGTGCTTACCTAGCATGTGTGAGACACTGGGTTCGATTCTCAGCACTGCATATAAATAAATAAAATAAAGATCCATTGACAACTAAAAAAATAAAAAAGGGGCTGGGGATGTAGCTCAGCATAAAGTGCCACTGAGTGCCTTATGGCACCCTTGAATTTTATTAACCAACACTGAGAAATTCACCTAATGGGAGACAGCAGGTTGACTGCCTTTCTATTAACAAAAGTGTCTAACGTATTTGGAGTACACCAAATCTGAACCCATGCTGGGGAAAGTTGCAATTTCTCCAGATAATATGCTGAACAAGATTACACCCCACTTTCACATGGCTTTCATAATTGCTTCATCATGTCTTGAAGGGAATCCAGTCACCAAAGGACTTAATGACCTCAGGCTGAAGCTGGCCCCTATCAGAACACTATGAACAAAAGCTGGGTTTGAATGTGTTAAGTCTATTGTTTACTGCAGTAGTGAACCATGAATGTAGCTATATTCTTAGCCAAAGAATTGCAAATTTACACACAAAAGATTATCTAGGAGCATTCAATTAATCACCAGGAACTGCTATGTAAAAATCTATTCCTGGGATAATCCCAGCACTTTGGGAGGCTGAGACAGGAGAATCCCGAGTTCAAAGCCAGCCTCAGCAACAGCAAGGCAATAAGCAACTCAGTGAGACCCTGTCTCTACATAAAACACAAAATAGTGCTGGGGATGTGGCTCAGTGGTTGAGTATCCCTGACTTCAATCCCGGGTACCTTAAAAAAAAAAACAACTTTTATCTCTACATTTTTTAAATGGATGAATTATCTAG
This sequence comes from Geosciurus inauris, assembly GCA_004024805.1. Lineage (NCBI taxonomy): Eukaryota > Metazoa > Chordata > Mammalia > Rodentia > Sciuridae > Geosciurus > Geosciurus inauris. Next base: position 65,962 of record PVHX01002920.1, read on the forward strand.
TGCAGGAATTTTATCTCAAGAAAGCAAATAAATTTTTAATTTCAAATAAATTGTTATTATCACAAACTAAAATCTATTTTCTAGTTTCTCTGTTAAAATTTCAATGGAAAATGGAGAAAATATAGTATTTTCTGACAAACTTTGTAGTGACTCAGAATTCTTTCAGAGTGAAGGGCAGTGTGGACCAGGGTTTGGGGTTTTTTTTCCTTCTTTAAAAGCTTAAAATTTCCACCTTCTAATATTTTTCAGTCATTTGATGAAAAAGTCCCCAAATCACTTGGGATAAAACAAACAGCAATCTTCTGAGGGGAGATAGTTACAAATAATTCCTACATCCCATCACCACAGGCACTCATCGAAACTGGCAAATCAAATCAAAAGGATAATATTTCTTAGAATTATGACACTTAAATGAAATTTGATACTTCAAATCTAACCATCAGGCTGAAGAATTTCAGTTCTAATATTTTCCTTGAGTTAGAAAAAATAATTTCAATAATTTCACCTCTGAAGTTCCAGTTTCCACACTGAAATGTAAAATGGGAGATTTCTCCACCTTAAAACTAATACTACAGGCCGGGCATGGTGGCGCACAGCTGTCATCCCAGCAGCTCCGGAGGCTGAGGCAGGAGGATCTCAAGTTCAAAGCCAGCCTCAGCATTTTAGCAAGGCCATAAGCAACTCAGTGAGACCCTGTCTCTAAATAAAATACAAAAAAAGAACTGGGGATGTGGCTCAGTGGTTGAGTGCCTCTGGGTTCAATCCTTGGTATTTTTAAAAAAAAAAAAAAAAAAAAAAAGAACCCTACTACTCACAGTAACCACCATTTGATCAAGTTATTCCACTCCTTAGTTTATACCCAAAGGACTTAAAATCAGCTTACTACAGTGACGCAGCCACATCAATGTTTATGGCACCTCAATTCATAATAGCCAAGCTATGGAAATAACTAAGGTGCCCTTCAACAGATAAATGAATAAAGAAAATGTAGTACATACACACAATGGCATATTACTCAGCCATTAAGAATAAAATTATAGCATTTGCCAGTAAATGGATGGAACTGGAGAATATCATGCTAAGTCAAATAAGCTAGTCCAAAATATCGAAGGCCATATGTTCTCTCTGGTGTATTTATGCAAACCTACAGCAAGGGAGGGTGGAGAGGGGAAGAATAGAAGCCCACTAGATTAGACAAGGGGAATGATGGGGAGGGAGGGGGACAATAGAATTAATCGGACATTACTTTCCTATGTTCATATACGAATACATGACCAGTGTAATTCCACATCATGCACAACCACAAGAATGAGATCTTGTTTTACTCCATACGTGTATAATATGTAAAAATACACTCAACTGTCATGTATATCTAGAAAGAGCAAATAAAAAAACAAAAAAAAAAACTCTACTACTAGAAAGACTAAAAGCAAAGGTTATTGTTCTCCTAAACAAAGGAATTAGAAGACTGACGATATTAGCTGGGTGTGGTGGTGCACACCTGTAATCCCAGCACTTAGGGAGGCTGAGACAGGAGAATCACGAGTTCAAAGCCAGCCTCAGCAATGGCGAGGCACTAAGCAACTCAGTGAGACTCTGTCTCTAAATAAAACACAAAATAGGGCTGGGGATGTGGTTCAGTGGTCGAGTGCCCCTGAGCTCAATCCCCAGTACAAAAAAAAAGAAGACTGAGGATATTAAAGTGCTTTAGAGGGAACAATGGATTCAGAAATCAGAAAACACATCTACTAGAAGTCTAAGCTCCTTCCAAAATGGAAACTGAATTCAGGCAACTTAACTGACTTCTCTAGACTTGGCTCTTGTAACCCAAGACGTCAGCATCTGATCCTCCTGCTTCATAAGGTAGCTCTGAGGCCTGAACCAGAGGTCAGTGAAGGCTTTTCAGTGGGTGCAAAACCCGTCTACAAACAGTAGTCTAATCCCTGTTTCACTCTCCAAAAGTTGTCTCTGTGATAAGCTACTGATTACCTTCTACTTGGCATGTGTAAAATGTACTCTCTGTATCAGTCTGCTCTGGCTGTTACAAGGATGCCATAGGCTGGATAAGCCTGGACGACAGGGATTGGTCTCTCATAGTTCTGGAGGCCGGAAGTACCAGATCAAGGTGCTAGCCCATTTGTTTCCCAGTAAGGGTCTCTTCCTGGCTTAGAGATGGACACTTTCTGACTGTGTCTTCACATGGCAAGGAGGAAGAACTCTCATCTTTCTTCTTACACTAACCCCATCAGGGGGCCCTACCTCCAAATATCCAAACTTTGGGGATTAGGGTTTGAACATACAAATTGAGGGAGACAATTCAGCCTGTGGCACTCTCTCACACAGTTCTTTATTGACTCTACTGAAGCAAAAATTGAACTCTTTTTAAATCTATCTAATATCTATATCAGGAGAGAGAGAACAGGAGACTGGGATTTAAAGGGTGGCTTACTATTTTAAAAGGGCTTAAGGCAGCATACCATGATTCAGACAATATAAAATTTAAAATAAATAAGGGTACTAGGATAATGACAATAGATAAGATTTATTCAGCATTCACCTGTACCAGGTACTGCTTGCTCTAAGACCATTCCATTCTGTCCTTATAGCCACAAGAATCATTTATAGACGAGGACCCTGAACAAACAAGTTTCCTCAAGTCACACAGGCTACGAAGCCTCCACTCTTCCCCTGAAATTGCAAGGTGAGAGGAAGAATTCAAGAAGGTAAAACAATGAATGAAGTAGTACATAAATGTACACAGACTTCAGTTTCATTTTATACTTGTGTTAAATGTGACCAAAATTTTATGGGCAAATAGCTTTAAGGAACAAAAGAACTTCATCAGAGTTTTCTGTTACCAAAACTTTCTCTTCTGGGCACTCATAAAGAGAGCAGTGTGACACTGTGCAGGGCAGCCTGGGGAGTCCCTCCACAAAACCATTCAGTACACACAAATAGTATATTCTGCAAGTCTCCATACAAATCAGTAGCCACAGATCAATACAATCCAAGTAATATAAATCTGCTCAAAATAAGAACTGCAAAGCCTCCCCCACTAATTCAAACACAGATTTGAGGCTCACTAGCAGAGTGTCTTGATGACAGGTCCATGGAAGGTATTCCAGGGTTCCATAAACCACCTGCAATGCAGCATTGTGGATATGGATCTAAACCGCTACAAATTTCTCTTCAACGAGGAAAATCATGTCTTTCACCAATACTCAACGTTAAGAACCCCTGACAGGAACTAATGAACCACGTAATCATCAGGAAAAATTATTCAAGTCATCTTCATAACCACAGCTTTGGGTACCAACAGAACACGGTAGGACTGACTTTCAATTCCAGCAGGTGACTAGCACTGGATAACTGCAGAATCACGATGCTCTACGTAAGCATGGCGGGGACACAGTACCAACTTCCTTCTAGAAGTATATACAGTATCAAGGTCAGGGTCGTGGCTCAGTGGTAGAGTGCTTGCCTCAGACTTGTGAGGTGCTGGGTCAAACCCTCAGTACCACATTAAAAAATAAACAAAACAAAGTTATTGTGTCCATCTACAACTAAAAATATTTTTTAACAAAGGTACACAACACCTGCAGCACAGTAAACCTTTCAATAGTCAATTGCTCTGATTATATGAGATGAATTGTAACTTTCAAGGTTAAGATAGACACTTCCTCATTTATGGATGTCTTGATCATTCAAATAAATGCCACTTAAAAAGAAAATAATATAACTCTAAGACTACACATATCTAGCAAGTGAAGACCCTAACCATTCTAAGTACAGGATCCTAATTTTTTAAAAGGAAACCCTCGAAAATTGAAGAACACTGGGAAATTATATTTACATGGAACCACTAAACAAATTGTTACTTATTTTAAATGAACCCTGACCTAACAACACCCTAACAGAATATGAAAAATTCTGTTAAAAATTTTCCATTAAAAATCCAATCAGACTATATTATTCAAGTTTATACCTTTATGCTTTATTCCTACAGTGTAGAGAATGAAACACATGCACCACATTAAATTTATTATGATCATATCTCTATAATCAAAGTAGAGAAAATTAAAATTGCAACACAGCAGACTCCAGAAATAAATAGTCATATAAAAAACTTCAATAACTAAAAGGGGCTAAAATCCACAACACCAAATGCCAACAAGCATGTGGAGCAACAAGAACTCTCATTCACTGCTAATGGAAATTAAAAAATGGTGCCGACACTGGAAGACAGCAGTGCGGCAGTCTTACAAAACTAAACAACATAGATACGACAGCAAGCACACTTTTTGGTATTTACCCAAAGGAGTTGAAAACATCTCCACGTAAAAACCTGCACATAAATGTTTATAGCAGCTTTATTCATAATCACCCAAATTTGGAAGTAACCAATATACTGCGACCCTCAGTAGGTAAATGGAATAAATAAACTAGTGTATCCACACAATGGACTATTATCAGTGAAGAAAAAAAGCAGTGAGTTGTTATGCTACAAAGACATGGAGGAAATGTATTGCTAAGACAAAGAAGGCAACTTGAAAAGGTTACATACTATTATAAGCTCAATTATATGACATTAAGAAAAGCAAAATTACAAATACATTTAAAAAAATCAGTGGTTACCAGGGGTTTGAAGGGAGAAAAGGCAGAATAAATACTAAAACACAAAGTATATTTAGAATAGTAACTATATTCTGTATGATATTGTTATGGTGGATACATATCATTAAACATTTGTCAAAGCCCACAAAATGTATAACAGAGTGAACTTCAATGTAAAAACTACGGGCTTTAGTGATAAATAATGTATTAATATTGGTCCATCAACTATAACGGGTGCAAAGTAGTTAGTAATGGGGGATTCTGAGGGTCAGGGGCATATAGAAACTTTTTTGGTTTTTTTTAATATGTGGTGCTGAGAATAGAACCCAATGCCTCACACGTGCTAGGCAAGTGCTCTACCACTGAGCTACAACCCCAGTCCTAGAAACTATTTTTAACTCAGTTTTTCTGTAAACCCAAGATCATTTTACAAATAAAGCCCATCTTAATAAAGTCATTAAGCTTTTTCTATTTTTAGTTTTGTTGGGGGTGGGGGTTACTAAGCATTGAACCCAGGAGTACTTGACCACTGAGTAACACCCCCAGCCCTTTATTTTTTTATTCTGAGACAGGGTCTCTAAAGTTGCTCAGGCTGGCCTTGAACTCGCCATCTTCCTGCGTCACTGGGAGGTACGCACCATTATGCCCTGCAACAGTCATTAAAAAATTTAATGCTGCTTGGAGTGGTGGTGCACATCTGTAATCCCAGCAGCTCGGAAGGTCCAAGCAGGAGAATCTCAAATTCAAAGCCAACTTCTGCAACTTAGCAAGGCTCTGGGCAACTTAGCAAGATCTTATCTCTAAACAGATAGATCAATTGATCGATCAATCAATCAAGCTGGGAATGTGCTTAGTGGGTTCAATCCCCAGTACCAAGTACATATATGTTAATATATATGTATATATGTGTGTAAATGTTTTAATGTACCACAGATAATAAAATATTAATAATTGAAGAACACCAATTTTCTTTATTTTAAGCCATATTGTTTTCATGATTACATTTTGCAGTTTGTTTTTTGTTCTTTTCCATTCAGAAATCAACTCTGCACCCGAGGCAGGAGGATCACAAGTAAGAGAAGCCTTAGCAACTTAGTGAGACTCTTGTCTCAAAATTAAAAAGCCTGGGGATGTACCTCAGCGCTAAAGTACCCCCTGGTTCAATCACCAATATCCAACGAAAACAAAAAACCGCTCCAGACCCCAACACACTAGTGAACGCTGACTGCTGCCATTCCTCCTAGGAAAAGTGAGCATTTCATGACTAAACATCTCCCTTTATTTGATGTGATAATTATGCTCCGTGGAAACAGTACAGTCTATGGAAAAAAAAAAAAAAAAAAGAAGCAAGCAAGCAGGTAGGCAGTCAAAGAACAGGTACATTAAGGTGAAAGCTCTTCTGCACAACTCCCCTAAGTATTAAATACTCTCCTCCCCCAAAAAACAGTAAGAATGCAACTGTGAAACTAAAATAGTTCAAAAGGTTCAATCTAGAAATGAGTTTTTCAATATATATTTAACCAATTAATAGATACACATCTTCCTTCCCAACTATATACATACACACAATAAAATTGCTGATTATCTCACATTCAATCCCCAATACTGCACACAAAAAAAAAAAAAAAAAAAATTTTTTTTTTTAAAGCCAGGTGCAATGGTGCAAACCTGTAATCCCAGCTACTCGGAAGGCTGAGGCAGGAGGATCATTGAGTTCAAGGCCAGCCTCAGCAACTTAGCAAGGCCTTAAGCAACTCAGTGAGAACCTGTCTCTAAATTAAATACAAAAAAGGGCTAGGGATATGGCTCAGTGATTAAGTGTCTCTGAGTTCAATAATAATAATAAATTAAAATGAAATTTTTGGTATCAATTTTAATGATTTTCCTGTGTTTTGCATTTAATTTATGCAAACGTCATTATACTATGCAAATAGCAATATATGTAGCAAAAAAATTAAAATTTAATAATGAGTCCTCTAAAAATTTATATTAATTATTTGTAACAGTTTTTAAAAAGCACTCATGACAGAAAATAGACTTAGCTGAAGGTTCTACCTTGGTTAGTGGGTAATATTTTTTAAAATTACAGAAGGTTCATTCATCATATATTACAGGAAGTATCAACCACACGTAACATTTTTAAACGTTTTAAATGATAAAAATGTTGGTGGGTGTGTTGGTACATTCCTGTAATCTCAGCTATTCCAGAGGACAAGGCAGGAGAATCACAAATTGAAGGCTGCTCCGGGCAACTCAGTAAGACATTCTCTCAAAAACATAAAAAGTGCTGGGTGATATAGCTCAGTGATAACCCCTAAATTCAATCCCCAGAACCACCAAAAAAAAAAAAAAATGTTAGTAAAACAAAAACACTTTTGAGTGATAAATCAAAAAATTCTTCCAATCTCACTCTGAGAGACATCCACATAAAAAGAACCTACTCAACTGCCTCTGTGTATGCAAAACATAAATTGGCTCAACTAAGAAATTCTGAAGGCGATGCCAAAGAAGAAATTTCGACTGCTGTTTTACTAAAACATATACAAGTCACTACTGCTTGGTTTTGAGGTTCAAAACCAGCAGAGACCTGAAAATACCCTTCTAACCAGCTATTTTTAAATTATTAGTAAATAATCTTCTGAGCTCATGATACAGGATCAGGAGACACCACTTGAAGACTTTTGAACTAAAGCAATTTTTCAAATGCACACTATATGCACTCTATTTTTTTCCTCTGAAGCTCAACAGTCACATATAAACTGGCCCTTTTTTAAAACCACAACTACAAGGGCCCAAGTAGTTTGTGGAAAACAAGACAAGAGAATAGACCTAATTGTTCATCTTTGAACTAAACAATTATTTCAAATGTTAATGGGAAGCCGGGCTCGGTGGCTCAAGCCTGTAATCCCAGCACTTAGGGAGGCTGAGACAGGAGGATTGCGAGTTCAAAGCCAGCCTCAGCAAGGGCGAGGCACTAAGTAACTCAGTGAGACCCTTCTCTACATAAAACACAAAAATAGGGCTGGGGATGTGGCTCAGTGGTCGAGTGCCCCTGGGTTCAATCCCCGGTACTAAAAAACAAAAACAAAAAAAATGTTAATGGGATACTTTAATTTTATAGAGCTCTCCTACACATACCTACCATACTTTTTTTTTGGTACCGGGGATTAAAATCTTAACACACGGGCCTGGGGTTGTGGCTCAGTGGTGGAGCGCTTGCCTAGCATATGTGAGGCACTGGGTTCAGTTCTCATCACCACATATAAATAAATGAACAAAATAAAGGTCCATCAAAAACTAAAAAAAAATGTTTAAAAAAAAATCTTAACACATGCCAGACGCTTTGGTGCATGCCTGTAATACCAGGAATTTGGGGGGCTAAGGCAGGAGGATCACAAGTTACAAGCCAGCCTCAGCAATTTAGTGAAACCCTTCTCAAAATTAAAATATAAAAAGGGCTGGGAATGTGGCTCAGTGGTTAAGTGGCCCTGGGTTCATTCACTGGTACCTCTCCCAACCAAAACAATCTTAAATCTTTTGGCGGGTGCTGGGGATTGAACTCAGGGGCACTCGACCACTGAGTCACATCCTCAGCCCTTTTTGTATTTTATTTAAAGACAAGGTCTCAAGTTGCCCAGGGTCTCGCTTTTGCTGAGGCTGGCTTTGAACTCACGATCCTCCTGCCTCAGCCTCCCAAACCGCGGGGATTACAGGCATACGTTACCATACCCAGCAAAATCATAAACCTTAACACATAGCAAAAGGACTGCAAGTTCAAGGCCAACTTCAGAGACTTAGCCAGACCCTGTCTTAAAATAAAAACAGCTGCAATGTAACTCAGTGGCAGAGCTCCCTTGGGTTCAATCCTCAATACTATAAATACATAAACAAACAAACAAAATGAGAATATTTAAACAATTGTCCAACTTCATTTTAGGTGAGGACTGTTTTAAATTTTTTTAAATAAGTTATCTGATTTTTGTAAAATTTCAGGTGTCTTCAAGGAAACCTGATTTGCTTAATTATCTTTTCAACAAAACTTTTTTTTTTTTTTTTTTTTTTTTTTTTTTTTGGTACCAGGGATTGAACTCCAGGTATTCAACCACTGAGCCACATCCCCAGACCTATTTTGTGTTTTATGTAGAGACAGGATCTCACTGAGTTGTTTAACACCTCGCCAGTTGCTAAGGCTGGCTTTGAACTCGAGATTCTACCGTTTTAGCCTCCCAAACTGCTGGGATTACAGACGTGAGAGACACTGCGCCCAGCCCAACAAAACTTCTAAGAAAACAATGACCCAGCAATTCTATATCTAGGAATTCGCACAAAGTTATGAATAAGGCCAAGAGCTTATGAACTATTTCCACAGATACTCTTTGTAGTACTACTTGTAATAAAAATTTTTAAAAACCTACAAATAATCAAAATGTTCAGCAGTAAGAACTGGATAAATAACTGAGACATACATTCTTTGTACACCTAAAAATGCAAATAACAAAGAATGAAAAAAGGCATAAGACTAATTTTAGGGCTGGGGTTATGGCGCAGTGGTAGCGTGCTTGCCTAGCATGCGTGAGGCACTGGGTTCGATCCTCAGCATCACATAAAAATAAAAATAAAGATATTCTGTCCACCTACAACTAAAAAAATAAATAAATAAATAAAAAGACTAATTTTACATGTGTACTTATAATGCCAACACTTGTTTGTGTTTGTAAAAGGGAACAGAGAGAAGCTATTTCCACTACATACCTGTTTGTAATGTTTTAATTTCTTAAGAAATTATTTCTATAAAGCAAATATATTCATACAAAACAAACTGTTAACGGAAGGGGAAGTACTGACCAGAGTATCAGACTCAAAATGACAGTCAGGCTCAAAATGGCAAAGCTTTCCTGGAGCATTTCAAAAATAAAGAATGAATATAAGCTCCAAACTCATCAGTATAGAACCTAAAGATAATAAGCAAACCACTCTCCTTCCTTTCAACTGCATGGAATTTTGCCTGAATATAAGCTGTTCTTTTCCAGGAACAATTATATGAGAAGCACACCTCCTGTTTGGGAATTCAGTAAGCACCCCTTGGTTAGCAACAAGCAAAGTGGTATGGGCCACCAAGTCACCCTCAGGGTGGAAGAAAGCCCTTTCACAAAAGTCACTTCTTGTAGAATGGAAGATGGACAAGTCTCAGTTAAGAACAGGGGATCAGGACTTGGCTTGAAATCCTAACTTCACCATTCACCAGCTGGGAGGCCACAATATAATCATTCAACCTCTCTAAGTCTCCATTTCCTCATTTCTGCCTCAGTGTTATTAAACCTGCAGAGATTCAGTAATTCATGAAAAGATAAAATAATATTAAGGAAATGAAATCATATATAATCTCACCATCCAGAGATTTGCACTGTTAATTTTTGGTCTATTTCATTCCAATCTCTCTTCTTGGTCTCTGCTGAGTAAATGCTGGCGTGCATATTATTGGAATTATACTGAATAAACAATGTCATCTATACAGATCTTCCCATATAGCTTTACATTATTTTGTTTTTATATCATAATGATTTTCCCTTATTGGTGGGGATGGAACCCAGGACCCAGCACCTGGTAGACAAGTGCTCTACCACTGGGCTACACTCCTATCTCCTATATCTTAACGATTTTAAGATGAACACAAAATCTTTATTTTATTTATTTATTTTTATGTGGTGCTGAGGATGGAACCCAGTGCCTCACATGTGTGAGGCACTTCTCCCACTAAGCCACAATCCCAACCCTCATAACAATTTTTTAATGGCTGCATAATATTTCTTTGTACAGATGAGTCATGATTCAAATATTCCCCATCTAATATTGAACGTTTGTTTATACTAACAAATCATTCTTTAATCTCTCTTCTGTTTCTCACTCCCCCAACCCCTTGCCAGGAAATGTCTCCTCCTCCTCCTCCATTACACATGAACCAAAAACTGTTAACATTAGCTAATATATCCTCCTACCAATAGGAGTGCATTAAGAAATGCACTTGTTGGGCTGGGGTTATGGCGCAGTGGTAGCGTGCTCGCCTACCACACAGAAGGCACTGGGTTCGATCCTCAGCACCACATAAAAATAAAATAAAGATATTCTGTCCACCTACAACTAAAAAATAAATATTTTTTTTTAAAAAAGAAATGCACTTGTTATCATGGAAAAAATAATGACTTAAAAGAATAATGTTAGACTTCTAATGTTAGTAGTTCTAAAAATTGCTGGCATGCCCAGAAGTTATCTTTGGAAGTTTCACAAATCATTATGCTTTTATATTATTTGTTTTGCTTTCCTCCACTGCAATGAAGTCCTGGGAGGACAGGGACTTTGTCTTTTTTGTGCCGTCACACTTAAAATATTATTGAGCACATGGTTGGTGCTCCCTGGTACTATGCATTTGCTGTTAAGTGCCAGGCACGGTCCTAGGCACTCTGTACTGCTATGGTTTGAACATGTTCCCCAAAGTTCATATATTAGAAACTTAATCCCCATGCATCAGTGTTGGGAAGAACAATCTAGTTAAGAGCTCATCAAGTTGTCTAAGGAGTGGGTTAGCTATCCTGAGAGCAGGTGCCCTCTTGCCCTCTACTTTCTGCTATGGCATGAGGCAGCAATGAGGCCCTCACCAGATGCCTGAGCTGTGCTCGTGGACTTGCCAACCTCCAGAACTATGAGCAAGACGGATCTCCATTGTTGTACATGAGCTAGTCCATGATGTTCTGTAAGAGCAACACAAAACGGACTACGTATAGCCCAAGCCCTGCAGGCAGAGTCATCATTTCCTCCTATCGATTAAGGAAGCAGCCACAGAAGGTAAGCAACTTATCCCAGGTCTCAGTGTGAGCAGGAGAACAGCTGTTGCATAAAAGTTGACTACCAGGCTATACTGAAAAAATTGCCTGATTACACTAGAAGAGCCTCCCTGTGACAGTAATAAAAACTAAATGAGGACTGAGAGTATAGCTCTGGGGTGGTGCTCACCCAGCATGCGCAAAGTCATGGATAGGATTCCAGCACTGCGATTAAAAAATAATAATAATAATAACTGAGTAAGATTACCACTAATTTGGTCGGGCATGGTGGCACACACCTGTAATCCCAGCTACTCAGGAGGCTGAGACAGGAGGACTGCAAGTTCAAGGCCAGCCTCAGCAACTTAGCAAGGCTCTGAACAACCTAGTAAGACCCTGCCTCAAAATAAAAAATTTTAAGAAGGACTAGGGATGGGGTACAGACGTTAAGCACCCCTGGGTTCAACCCCCAGTAACCTCGCCAAAAAAAAACACAACATGCTAATTTTTTCTGCTAATTAAATGTCAACATTATTTACTTTTCATTACAAATGTATGAGTATGTCGACTGTATCATGGAAAACTAGAACTCAGAGGGCAAGTCTGAGACCCAAATCACCATTAATATTTGGAATCAAAAAACATGATCACAACAACAAAAGCCTTAAAAATGAACTTTTGTATCATCTGTTTGGAATCAATCTAGGGTACCTTTTTACTTCCCTCTTTTTTGCTTAAATTCAGCAGTCTCTTGGGGCCCAAACTAAACCTTTTAATTTCCTCTAACTAGAGAAAATGTTTTCAGAAAAGTCATATAGAAATAATCACATCTTCTATACAATGTTGTACTTTTTTCTTCATTTTAGGTTTTTAAGAAGGAGGTTTTTTTCCCGTGAGTTAAAAAAAAATATCTCTACCTAAGCCAACTTCCCTTTCCACCACACACCAATCCCCTGCACCGCATCCACCAGTAAAAAAATACCAAACTAGCTTTATTTATAAATATCGACCCATTTTTTTTCTGTGACTTCAGCTCCTTTTTAAAAGCATACTGTACAATATTAGCAGCCTGTGATAACAGCTCTAGATAGTTTTATCTCCTCAACAGCAAAGAGGACAGTAAGGAGACCTGACCACTGAGAAAACAGGTTATTCATAACATAATCTGCTTCACCCTGCAAAGCCTGTCTTTATTAAAGGTCTGTATACAAAGATTTAAATCCAGCCAGTACAGTGGCGCACACCTGTAATCCCAGCTGTTCGGTAGACTGAAACAGGAGAATCTCAAGTTCAAGGACAGCCTGGGCAATTTAGCAGAGCGTCTATCTCAAAACTAAAAAGGGCTGGGTATGACGTACTTCAGTGGTAGAGTGCCCTGGGTTCAATCCACAGGGCCTCAAAACACAAAAATTCAAACCTATCTGCTGTGTGGGTGTGTGTACACGCTGGAGACTGAACCAATCCAATCTTGAAGTAAATACTTTCTAATAACTTAGAGCCAATAACACACTGTAAAATTTAAAGTTGTCCACACATGTCCCTGAGCAGAGACTTTTCTAAACCCTTCTATATTCATCATCCAGACCATGGTGTCTTTCTCAGTCCTTTCGTATACTCCAAGAGGTAAGAAGGGGGAAACATTTTAACCATGTTATGCCATTAATACGAATGTTTATCTGTTCTGAGTTTTAAAAACTAACCCTACACTAGGAAAACAAAGAACTACCCCCGCACTTTTCAAGCAAAAATATTGGCTTCCTATAATAAGTGGATAGTTCTATTGGCTTCTTGAACTACACAACAGCAAGCAAAACCCTTTGACGTGACAAAAGCCTGGTAAATGTAATACCTATTAATAAGATACATGTTTTATCAGTTTCCTCAAACCAAAAATAAACCTCTCACAAGTAAACTCTTACATGAATAAACAAAAGCTTGTCTTGTTCTATCATTTGCTTAAAAGCAAGTACAGTGGCCATGGGAGAGGGATTAAGAAACATAGCCAGCCAAATCCATAAAACCTCCAGTGTAAGATAAAACTACCCAGCGGGAACAGCCAATGCATTCTGACCTAACAGCTGTACACAGTTGCACTAATTAAAATGAAAGGCTAGCCTGCATAACACACAAGCAGTTCACTGAACCTCAGTGGCAAGATGACAGAGTTCACCATCTCACTCTTTCATCCCCTACCCTACAGTATAATTAAAAAAAAAAAAAAAAAAATCAACATACAGCTGGGGGTGGGGGCTTGTGTGCACACTCCTATACAAATATTTCAAAAATAATCACAACCACGTAGACTGGAACATATCCTATAGGCTATAAAAACACATACACACACAAAGGAAGTGGTTCAGCTACATTACATCAGTTCTCGCCTCAATTCATAAATGCAAAACCACAAAACAAGACAAAAATCTAAAGGCCTTTTTCTGGAAACCTTAGAGTGAATGGATGTGGGTTAGGTCTTTATGTTATTGAACAGTTCTCATTGATGCATCACTTTCAATGACCACAGGGAGGGGAAAAAGTGTAATCGTAAGTCAATTCTATCATGCAACGAGATCAAATAACATTTCAAACACAGCCTGTCAATGTCAAGCCCCAGTGCCTGCCAGAGTACAATGAGCATTCAAGAGCTCTGGACTAAAAACCACCTTTCACTAGTCCCAGAAATCTTTATAAAATAGTTTAAACACAGCAAATTATAGAGTTGAAAACAATAAATACAAGCTCCTAACTGGTGTCCTCACACTACTGTGAAGCTGCTGTTAAGCGTCTAAAAATCTGCCTTGTGTTGATTTACTAGGCAATGTAAATATTCATAAAGGCAACTGCCTCTCACGGCCCAAATCCACATGCTTCAAAATGTACAGTGGGTGTGCTTCTGGAAACAATTGTCCACAGAGCAATGGGCCTACATAGGATATTGTTCCCATGTGTAAGGTTTCAAATCATGTCTAATTTAAAACTGGAGATGGGAGTGGGGTGGGGATCTCAATACAGTATTCTGGGCACAGAATTTTCCAAGATTTTGTCAACTGTTTTCAACTTCTACTCAAACGTCTCAATCTTTAAAGCACACATGCACACAATTTCAAAGGGAAAATGTATCTATTGACCTCTGTATTCTTTCACATACCACTTTTTAGATTTTCCATATAGCTGAAAGGAAGACTAGCCAAACAATGCCCCACGTAGTGCAGGGGCACATGTGCACCAGGGACGCTTAAAGGCTGAGAGTAAAACAAAGTAACCTATTAGGTGAGTTTTTCTCAGCAAACAGAAAGTGGTCAAGCAGGTCTCCCCAAGGCCTCCAAGGAGGAGATATGAGTCAACAAGAGGAGGAGAGGAGGGTGGCAGGGAAGCCACCACACATACATCTCCCTCCCTTCCCCCCCCCCCCCCCATTACATCTGAAGAAATCTTCAAGACTACTCCTGTTTTTTTGCTACTCTGGCAAAACAACCCTATACTGGCCCAAAAAGAAAAATGTTTTTGAGCTTGGGGCTGGGGTTATGGCTCAGTGGTAGCGTGCTCGCCTAGCATGCGTGAGGCTCTGGGTTCGATCCTCAGCCCCACATAAAAAATAAAGATATTCTGTCTACCTACAACTAAAAAATAAATATTAAAAAAATGTTTTTGAGCTTTAGTAGCCCCACATTACTTCACAGCCGAATCTATCAAATTCATCTTATTTTTAGGTTTAAATTTACATCACTATAAGCAATGAGGTTTTCAAATCAAACAACTACTTTAGCATTATATAGGCTTTCCTTTCAAAGAATACATATATACACACACATTCATATAGTGCTTTCACTGCCCCAAAGATATTTCCTGTTCGGTTTAAATGAAATTTCCAGAGTTTGAGGCAACTAACATGCTAGGAATCCAAACAAATGCAACGGAAACACGACGGACCCCACTGCCTGTTCCTGGAAAACCACTGGCGTTCTCAACACTCGAGTCCATCTGTCTGGGGGCAGCTGGACACGAACACCCACCTCCGAGAGCGCCCGCGCCCACGCTTGCCCAACTTCCTGCCCGAGACCGGTTCGCCCTAGGGGGCGCGAGGCCGCCGGCCACTTGCGGGCGGCCGGGGGCCGAGCCCGCCCGCCCGCGCTCCTCCTCCGCGCTGGGCCCCGCAAACTCCCTGCGGCGGGCAGGGGCGGGGCGGTGGCGCGGGGCGTGAAATTCCCTTGCCAAACAAAAGGAGGCCTGGGCGGCCGCAGGGCAACGCCAGGTGCCAGCAGGTCCCGCGGCTGGAGGACTTGGAGGCGGTGGCCGCGCCAAGCTCCGCCCGCGGCTGGAGGATGCGGCCGCTCCGGCCCGCGCCTGCTGCCCGCGGCCGCCACCGCTCCGCTCCCGCTCCTTCAGCCCGGGCGGCCGGGCCAACACTGCCACTTGCCTGTGACCCAGACACGGTAGAGAAAGAGCAGCCTCCCCGCGACGGCGGCGGCCGGCAAAACCCGGACTGGAGCCCTGCCGGCTCCGTGCGCGCCCCTGACCGCCACCGCGGAGGGCGCGCTCGCGCGCGTACACACACAATGCCGGCTACGATTTTATCTCCTTCCTCGCTGGGCCAGCCTCCGTTCCCCCCATTCCGCCCTCCCTTCCCGACAGCCGGAACTGGGAGGCTGCGTGATTGATGGCAGCTCTTAATAGCGTGGTCAGCTAGAAAATGCATCTGCAAGCAAGATATTAAAGAGGCAGCGCATCCCCGTAAGTGATCAGCAGTTCACACATCCTAGAACTGCTTCTGCTTCTGCTTCTGCCAGGAATAATAATGCCAACCACTTCTGACGTCTAACAAATGCGGATGAAACAACCAACAACCACAGACAAGCCAAACATTTGTTTCATGATGCACAGGAAAAAGCAGCACTGGTGTCAAACAACACTTCCGACCCCAATTTTCTTTACAGTTTAAGAATTCTTTGTTAAATCATTTCTTTTAAACAATCTCCAAACCCTTTTTCACAAGAAAATAAAGACCCATCTGCTAGACAAGACACAGTTTAAATTGGGCTTGAATGAAATTCATCTAATAAGGAAGCAAAATAAATGCACATTCAGTACCATGTGGCTTTAAATAAACATGTAACTCACCGGCTACTAGACTCCAGACTCCCTCATTAATTCCATTTGTATGTGCATGTAAAGACAATTTCCAACTGTTAACCACCCCACATTAAGTCTGAAAAATACATCAACTTACCATTATATTCAATTATAATGCACCAAATTTTTAAAATGGAAAGAAATCATCAACATGTTAAATTTCATTAACATTAAATTAGGGGCTGGGGTTGTGGCTCTGTGGTAGAACGCCTGCCTAGCATGTGTGAGACACTGGGTTCGATTCTCAGCACCACATACAAATAAATAAAATAATAAAAAAAAAATTTTAAACTAGACTTTTAAAAAATCATTAAATTAAACCGCACTATGTCATACTGCCTACTAGTATTCACAGCCAAGCTGACTACTACCAAGTTGGTTTTGGTACTGGAGATTGAACCCAGGGATGTTTTACCACTGAGCTACATCCTCAGCCCTCTCTTATTTTGAGAGAGGGTTTCATTAAGCTGCTTAGAGCCTTGCCAAATTGCTGAGGCTGGTCTTGAACTGGCAACCCTCCTGCCTCAGTTTCCCAGTCCCTAGGTTTAGAGGGGTAGGCCACCATACTCACCATCCTTTTGTCTCCCTCCCTTTCTGTGGGTGTGGCGGGGGTGAGGGGTTTGCTAGGGATTGTACCCAAGGGCAATCACTCTACCAACTGAGCTATATCCCCAGCCCTCTTTTGTCCTCTTAAACACTCAATGGAATTTTTTTTTTTTTTTAAACAAAAAAGAATTATCATAGAGCTGGGCCCAGTGGCACATGCCTGTAATCCCAGCACTTCTTGAGGCTGAGACAGGAGAATCATGAGTTTAAAGCCAGCCTCAGCCTGTCTCTAAATCAAACACAAAATAGGGCTGAGGGTGTGGCTCAGTGGTCCAGTATCCCTCCCAAAATTATCATAGAATATAAATTCAAAATAAATAGAATATAAATTCAAAATACTCAGTATCAGCCCAAATTTAAAAGTTACAAGTTCAATATCTGAATGATCTCTTTTGTTACCTTTAACTTTCCAGGCAAGTTTCAAGGAACTCTCAAATAGCTTTCTAAATGTTAGACTTTCCAAGGTCCCTTAAAGTTGCTGAATTATTGGGAACCCTCTAACCAATATGCAGGGAGATTTAGACAAATTAAAGTGATTTGTCCAAAGTCTCTCAACAAGGAGGGGAGGTTAAACAACAGAAGCTCACACTTCTTCTTTGGCACAAATAACCAAACTGACAGGCTTGTGTACTATTTAAAGATCATTCCTGCATTTTTAAATAAAAATCAAGTTACTTTACAGGAGATTGCCATCTTATAAGGTGGCTGTCATTGATACAAATAGGTGTCTATAGTGCAAATCTAGCTCTAAAAACTCCACTAAACACCATTCCTCCATGAAACCATCCTGAGGTTTAAAAAATCTGCTTCACAACCAAGTAGCTTTGAGATCACTCCACATATCCAAGAGATGAAATCCATACTAAGGTCTACCCACAAAATCTCCTCCTGTACCTGGACTCACTTTCAATTTTCTAACCAGTTATATCCAAGCATGTAGCAAAGTGTGAAGAGGGTTTTTTGTTTGGGTTTGTTTGGTTTTCCTTTTTTTGTTGTTGTTGCTTTTTTGTTTTTTGGTACCAGGGATTTGAACTCAGGGGTAGTCAAGCACTGAGCCACATCCCCAGCCCTGTTTTGTGTTTTATGTAGAGACAGGGTCTCACTGAGTTGCTTAATGCCTTGCCCTTGCTGAGGCTGGCTTTGAACTTGCGATTCTCCTGTCTCAGCCTCCCAAAGTGCTGGGATTACAAGCGTGAGCCACCACGCCCGGCTTGTTTGGTTTTCTTCCACAGACCATTTTAAACGTGCTGGTTTACACTGAATTGGAAAAGTCTGGTGAGAACTACCAAATTGCTAATATCAGAATCCATACTGTACTTAGCCTCTAAGAGATTCTAAATGCTTTGATAGCATTTTATTACACAAAGTCTTTTGTTCTTGTCTTGCACCCTCTGCTGATCCACTCACATCAACCATCCCACCCTTCAGTTACACACACCAGTCCTTTTATCCTCCTCATGAATTATAATTCCTGCCTCTGGTCTGCACTGCTTCTTCCCACCAAACAGGCATTACCTCCACCACATACACAAGTTAAAGCCTGCTCCTCCTCCAAATCTCAGGTCAAATACCACTTTTTCAGAGAAAGTTCCCCTGAGGCCCTATTCTAGGTCAAATTCCTTTTTGTAAGTCCTCACAGAACTCCTTTCCTTAAGAGCATTATCTCAGTTTGTAATTCATTGGTGTGATGTTCTGATCAATGTCCTAACCCTAACTCTAGTCAGAGTTCCATTAAAGAAGGTTCTATACATTTGCTGTCATCAAATTCCAGTGTCAAGCACACAGATCTATACCATGAATAAGTGAACTAAAGGCAACGACCCCATTTTACTCATTTTGTATATTCTCTATATGTTTCTCGGCATAAAGAAGCCTATCTCAAACAAGTAGCATAGTATCTGAAGTACCATCTATGCAAATAATATACTTTCTACTAATCTTCATAAGTCTAGTAAAATAATTTTTATCCCCACTTTATGGAAATGTAAATACCTGTGCCTAGGATTAATCATAAAGACCCTGATACTTTAACCAGGGTTGTATTTGCAAGCTATGCTTTTTTATGAGTTAATGAAGCCCGGCGCAGTGATGCACGCCTGTAATCCCAACACTTTGGGAGGCTGAGACAGGAGAATCGCCAGTTCAAAGCCAGCCTCAGCAACGGCAAGGTGCTAAGCAACTCAGTGAGACCCTGTCTCTACATAAAACACAAAATAGGGCTGGGGATGTGATTCAGTGGTCGAGTGCCCCTGAGTTCAATCCCCAGTATCCCCTCCCCCAAAAAAGAGTTAATGAGGTACAGAAGCCATTGTCAATTTACTCAAGTCAAGCTTTTCCTACTTATTGGCCTTTATGCAATACGTAGACAGTAGCAGGTAAACAGGACAAACCATTAAATTTTGTGCGCGCAAGTGCACACACACACACACACACGCCGAGTAATGCAAACAAAATATAAAACTTGGAAAGCACTTGTGCACTAGTTTGTCTTCAAAGTTTCTTGGAATGCAAAAGTACTACCAAATTCTGCTCCAAAAAGAGAAGTTAATCCTCACCTCCTCTTTGGCACTGAACTTTATTTGCAATTTTTTCCTCTTTAAATAAAAAGCTTCTAAGTTCCCGAACATGGAAGCTTACATAGAGCTCTTTTCACCTGAGGGCTTCCAGTCAGTGGTAACAGACCATTCCAAACCCCACTCTCACTCTTCAAAGTGAAGAACTGATTTTAAGCATCATTAGAGTGAGTCTGTAAATTGAGGGATCTGCAGAGCAGAAATGGGAATTAATACAAGAACTCAAGTTTTTTGGGTGTTTTGCACATAAACACGTTAAAAATGAAAGAATGTGTAAGATGAATGAAAAAATATTTGCTATAATCCACCACTCCCTAATTAATACACATTATTGCTGTGAGTATTCCATATGGTACTGCTTGGCTCCTACATGATCTCTCCCCTGCCTTGTCTGGCATTGCTCCCTTTTGTCCTGCACTCCATTCCAATCAAAGTCCAGCTCCTGGTTTCACAACTCTCTTCATTTATCAAAACAACCCTGTCAAGTTGAGTACCCTTAACAGATAATGAGAGGAGACAACAGATGCAGTTAGGAGCAAAGCACTCCATATTCTACAGGCCTCAGCATGCAGCCAAGTGAGCTGACATCTGACTTTATCCTAACAAGTTATAATTAAATCGAAAGTCTAGTTAAACTAACATTATAGCTATGACCAGGAACCACCCACAGGGGAAATGCAAAGTATAATCTTAGCACTAAGTTAACAGGACCCAGGTTATTCCAGACTCTTACCCTCAAAAACCCTGCACCTATTCTATCCACCACTGTCACAGTAAGGAGGAATCTTGGCCACATCTTCTTAAGATAGCCTCATTTGGCCACTATCCAAGACCGCCAAAGGGAGGGAAAGACTGCATTTTTTTATTATTTTTTTTTTTTTTTTGGTACCGGGGATTGAACTCGGGGGCACTCCACCCCTGAGCCACATCCCCAGCCCTATTTTGTGTTTTATGTAGAGACAGGGTCTCACTGAGTTGCTTAGCGCCTCGCCATTGCTGAGGCTGGCTTTGAACTCGCGATTCTCCGGTCTCAGCCTCCCTAAGTGCTGGGATTACAAGCGTGAGCCACCGCGCCCGGCTTGAAAGACTGCATTTTTATGTGACAGTTTAAACAGTATTATTCATCTAATAATAACAACAGAAGTCAACCAATTGTAACTATCCGGAAGAGACAATCAACATTCTTTCTAATTGTGTTGTCTAGTGAATTCAAACCAAGCAACTTGGCTCACAAGTGTCAAAATGTCAGAATACCCAGGTCAAGCAAACAGCAACTGAATCAAGATAGCCGTGTTTGTACAGTACGCTAGGGGGAGAGGTTTTGTTTTATGTTACTATGCAGCATATGGATGTCGAATTTTATGCAAACTACCCTCTTCTTTCCCTTTTCCACTCACCAAAATGTCACCAGAAAACAAAAACTTCTAAAACACTTTTTAGAAACCCTTTTAAATTTTTTTAAACTAGAGCAGTCAGTATATGTTCCATAGAAAATATAAACAATTCTTAAAACTTAATACACTGAAATCTCTCCAGGTTTTCTTCTAGAATGTAAAACAAACATGCACACATATCTAAGAACAAACATATTCATTTGTCTGAAGGTTCCTCCTGTTAGTTTTTATTTCACAAAAATTCAGGCCCACTAGTAATGCTATACGGCAAATTGTTTCTCTCGCTTTATATCAGACCATAAACATCCCATTCCTGTGTACAGATGCACAGAATTCTACAATGGGAAAGTGCCAAAAGTACCAAGTCCCTAATTAAAACTGCTGCCACCAATTTCTGCTCTCAAGATTGGTAAAATAAATTTGTGTCAGTCTTTGTACATATTAGTTCTATAGCATCTTAGTTCAAAAGATACATACTGTTGTGGTCAGACAGATTCATTCAAACTATCTTCCAAAAAGCTGAACCAATGTATACTTTCTCCCCTCCCTTTTCTTATTGGTGCATTATAGTTGTTGATAACCAATATATACTTTTATCAACAGTGGATGCTATACCCACACTTTCAATCCGGTTTATTTCTCCTCTGATTTTGGATTATGTACTCTCCTAGAATCCATACCTTTCTGGCCATTCTCTATTTCATTCAGTGATTCCCCCTAAATATAAGTAGTCCTAAGACATGTCTAGCCTTTTCTTATCACACTTTGGCTTCTCTCACAAGGGAAGAGATTCACTCTCTAGCTGCATCTGTGTTAGTGATTCCAAAATTTTATTTTTCCAGCTGAGCTTGCTTCTTAGCAACAGACCCACATTTGCAAATGCCCTGTGGGGTCCATCATAATGCTATTCTACACACACTCTCAAATCATCTCAAATTAAATCAAAATGTTCTTCTCCATATGTCTTGTTTTTCTCCAACAAGGTCCCAGGATAAAAGGAAATTGTGATTTTTATCCTAAAATGCATGTGAAATCAGAATTAGCATATGAAACATAAAATACTTCTTTAGCTTTTAGGACTACTGAGTGACTCACATTATTTTGATAACAGGCAATATAACCTTAAGTCATAGTTCACAAATCTTAAATGCAAATTACAGCAAGGAATATACTAATATCAATTTTTAAAACAACCTTCATAATTATCTATCCATTCATTTATCATATCATTTTCCATAGAGTCAACATTTAATGATTAGCTATGCTTTCTTGTAGGTGAAGGTGGTGAAGAACAGAGATGAAACATATTAATTCAGTTGGGTTGGTGATAATTACATCCACAGAAAAAGGTTTATACAGAAATCCATGAACACGTATGGCATAATAATTAGGCAAATACACTATCAGTACGAGGGAAGAAATAAATTTTTATATCCTTTAACACCAGCATCTTAAAAAATATTAACTTTTCTACTTATCAATAAAACTTATGAATTAATTTCAACCTAAATACTATTGAAATATACAAAAACAGACTCTTGAAAAATAACCAGAAATAACATAGAATTTAAAAAAATCAAGACAGAATGGTCATCAGAAATCTATACAACACACTAGTCCAATAATGAATATGTAAGTACAACATTAAGGCTGAGCATTAATTAAAACTTTCCTTTCATGTTTTATACTCTCCAACACAGTCCCAAACACATATTTATTGCTACTAAATATTTAAAATATCACTTAACAAAGGAAGAAAGTATCGCCATTATTAAAATATATTCCAGAAGGGGAAGAGGGAGGCTTACAGCAACCACATGTCTGTTTCCAAGAACAGAGGGCAAAAGCATGGGGTGGAGGGTACACGCCACCCCTGACAGAGTGCACCAGTCATCAGCAGAAAGGGGAGACCTCTGGAGAACGTGGGCTTAAAAACAGTTGGAGGTGTGGTTGGGGATTAGACTCAGGAGCACTTAACCAATGAGCCACATTCCTAGCTCTTATTTTGAAACAGGGTCTAAATTGCTTAGGGCCTCACTAAATTTCCTGGGGCTGCCCTAGAACTTGCGATACTCCTGCCTCAACCTCCAGAGTCAATGGGATTACAGGCGTGTACCACTACACCCAGTAAGCTTTAAATATTTTTAAGAACATATTCATTTTGAATTCACAAGAGGTCTCAGAATGCATAAATGAAATTATAAAATTCCAATAGAGATATACTTGGCAATGACAAAACACAGTTGAGAAGAGAGATCTCTCATTTGGAAAAGTATTATAGATTTAAAGCGAAAAAAACGATTTTATGAAAAAAGGAGCTTGGGGACTCCAAGTCCTGTTGGATGTTTAGAATGAGGACCTTCATGTATCTTGAGCTTATAATCTGTGATAAAATCAGTGGAGAGATTCAACCCAGTTTACTGGAAGCAAGCTTACGACCACTCAAAACCCCAACTGAAATCACTATGCCAAGAATTCAAACTATTAACCACAGAAGCAGATTATCTACATAACTAACAAAATATATACAATTTGAAAACATTGCTTTGTCCTTTTAATTATTATTATGATTGTGTTTTTCCTAGTGGTATTCCTCAATAGACTAAATCATTTTAAAATAAAATCACACAAATCCTTTTCAGGAGAAAATTTTTTTTTCTTGGTTGTTTTGGGGGTTTTGTTGTTGTTGTTGTTGTTTTTGGTACTGAGAATTGAACTCGGGGTACTCAACCACTGAGCCACATCCTCAACCCTATTTTGTGTTTTATGCAGAGACAGGGTCTCACTGAGTTGCTTAGCGCCTCGCCACTGCTGAGGCTGGCTTTGAACTCGCAATTCTCCTGTCTCAGCCTCCCTAAGTGCTGGGATTACAGGCGTGCGCCAACCATACCTGGCTCAGGAGAAACACTTTTAAGTGTTTCAAAAAATTACATGAGTACCATTTGCCAGGTTCAACCACATGTAGCATTATTGATTCAGTTACCAATTCAGTAACTTCCTGCCTAAAATCCAATCATTTCTCTCCAGAAAAGGTCCAAAGACTAATTCAAAATATATACTCAAACACAGCATAATACTTTGGTTAAAACAAAACTCAAAAGCCAGAGCTTCAAGAATGCCTGGCCTAAACAACTCAGGGTGGTTTCTTTTCTGTTCCTCTGCACCCAAGTGGGGGAGGGGGATCAGAGTGAGTGAGACTGTCACAAAGACAAATGCTAAACATCCAGTTCTGGAGTTTAATTTCGAATGGCCAGAAAAGGCAAATATTTAGATTGCAGGAAATACAATTTTGTACAAAATAAAGAGTCAAGCTAATTTCTAATGTTTATACATCATTTGATTAATTCCAACAATAAAATCTAAACACTTATCATGCCCTCCAAATCTTCAGAGCAAGCTAAGTCTACAGTGAAACACATGAAAGCCCTATCGGGGGCCTCTGCTAAGTTTAAACGATTATAATGTAAAGCATGTTCATTCTCATAAGTGAAAGGAAATGACTGCCAAATGCTTCCTTTACAATCTCTCCAGAATAGGGCAGGTCCTTTAATGTGAGATTTTCCTGACATTCCAATTGTAGCAGACATTGAACAAACAGAGGCACATTAAAAGCTGACCTGGTTCTATTATCTTTTATAGAAGGCCTGGTGAAGATCAGAGAGGAGCCCTGTGCTATTTACATTTTTTGGCACATTAATCACTTTTATACTCAAGGGCTTTAAAAGAATTCAAAAGTTGTTTTTTTTTTTTTTTTTTTTTAAATGAAAATAACCACAGGATGTAACCGTAGCTATATTGGTCTTTTTCTCAGGGAGGTCAGAGAGCTTTAAAAACAGGAAGTCTGTGCTATAAGGTTGAGAATGTTTGTTTTAACAGTCTAAGGCGTCATCATTACAGTTTGTAGTCAGATGTTATGGAGAAGCGCCAGTTTATTCTTTACAGCCAAGGATTAATGCCCCTAGAGAAGAGGTCAAAACAGTGCCCAAATAGCTAGACAAGCACTTTATTTTGAAATAAGACTTGTTCTAAAATCTGAATCACACATCTTGCAATCTGATTCAGTTACCAATTCAGTAATTTCCTGCCTAAAAACCAATCATTTCTCTCCAGAAAAGGTCCTAACACTTCAACACTGAATAGGCACTAATTCAGGAGAAGGACATTTGTCTTCTATAAAAGCTAAAGAAAAACCATACTAATAATACTAAAAAAGCCAAGAAAAATTAGCAGCGGGGTTAAGAATTGATACTTGTCATTTTATACCTGTTTTCAACTATCTGCTTCATTTCTAATCATTATGCTAATATTAACCATTGTAATCAAACATAAGAATGAGCAGGGCACAGTGGCACATGCCTGTAATCCCATTAGCTCTGGAGGCTGAGGCAGGAGGGTTACAACTCAAAGCAGCTTCAGCAAATCAGCAAAACCTTAAGCAACTTACAGAGACCTTGTCTTAAAATTACAAAAATAAATAAAAAGGGCTGGGATATGGTTTAGTGGGTAAGCATCCTTGGGTTTAATTTATGGTACAAAAAAAAAAAATCACAAGAATGACATACTTACTGAATACAAATTCTTGCTTTAAAAAAAAAACAAACAAAAAAAAAAAAACACTAAATCATCCAGGCATAGTGGGGCTCACCTGGAATTCTACCTACTCAGGAGGATCAAAAGTTTGAGGACAGCCTGAGCAACTTAGCAATAGCCTATCTCAAAATTTAAAAAATAACAAAAGGGCTGGGTAACCTCACAAAGTCAAGGGTCCTATGTTTTCTCTCATATGTGGAGGCCTAAGAGAATAAAAAGGGAAAAGCAGCCAGGACAGGTAGTGGAAATCTCATGAAAAAACAGACCATCGGTATAGTAGAAGAAGGGAAGGAAAAGTACTAGGTCATGAAATTGACCAAATGATATCATTCTATTGTTTGCATGTAGGAATATGTAACAATAAACCTCACTATTATGTATGATTATAAGGCACCAATAAAAATTAAAATTAAAAATTTTTAAAAACAACCAAGAAAAAAGGAGTCTAGGAATGTAGGTCGGTGGTAGAGTGCTTGCCTAGAATGTGCGAAGCCCTGGGTTCATTTGAGGGTGGGGGATTGTAAACTAAATCAATGAAAATTAACTTAAAAAAAAAAAAGTTTATCCCCAACAAAATGATTGATTTCTGCTTTTAAGGGAAAATTTGAAGTTAATTTTAAGTTTCTACTAGAGTATTAAGCATATTCATAATATATCCAACATCAAAGATGTTTTATTTCCAAAAAATATAATTCCTTCTATTCTTTGTTTTCACAGACAATCAAAAAGAACAGCTTTTCAGCTGGGCACAGTGGCTGAAACCTGTAATTCCAGCACTTAGGGAGGCCGAGACAGGAGAATTGCGAGTTCAAAGCCAACCTCAGCAATGGCGAGGTGCTAATAAGCAACTCAGTGAGACCCTGTCTCTACATAAAACACAAAATAGGGCTGGGGATGTGGCTCAGTGGTCGAGTGCCCCTGAGTTCAATCCCCAAAAAAAAAGAACAGCTTTTCACTCATTAATTCCATTTTATATAGAATTAAATGTTATAAGCCGAAAAAATACAAGTATTAAAATACTTGGATTTATCAACTTAAAATTCAGGAGATGGTGGGGGGGGCCTCCAACATGAGTTCAAT
The DNA here is from genome assembly GCA_004024805.1 of Geosciurus inauris. NCBI lineage: Eukaryota > Metazoa > Chordata > Mammalia > Rodentia > Sciuridae > Geosciurus > Geosciurus inauris. The sequence goes on from PVHX01002920.1 coordinate 92,764, forward strand.
CCCTGGCACCACAAAAATAAAGGAAGAAATATAGGAGGCGCGGTAGTGCATGCCTGTAATCCCAACAGCTCTGGAAGCTCAGACAGGAAGATTGGGAGTTCAAAAACCAGCCTCAACAACAGTGAGGTGCTAAGCAGCTCAGTGAGACCCTGTCTCTAAATAAAATATAAAATAGGGCTGGGGATGTGGCTCAGTTGTTGAGGGCCCCTGAGTTCAATCCCCAGTACCAAAAAAAGAAAGAGATACATACCCACGCGCGCGCGCACACACACGTAGTCTACAAAAGCAAAGCATCATAGAATATTGAGTTACTCTAAAATAACAAAAAGAGTTTGCCACAAGAGTTTACCATTTACTCCAAGGTATGCCAAGGAAAATAAGTCAAAACAACTTTCTATTTGATAGTTACCTCAACCTTCAACCTTAAAATGTTTTAATGTTTCCTCCACAGCACCCCTAGGGGGTTGAACTGCCTTCGTTTAGCATGGGGGGGGTAAATGACATCTTTTTACTTCTGGTTCAGAAGTCATTGCTAGAACGTTATGTTTCCAAGGCATCACTCAAATAACAATTAATTCCAAAAGGCTCCTACTGGTTTTCAGTTTAGTGTACACTGTGCTGTGTCCAGATTTCTTTCACGAATACTGGAAGACAATACAGCAATGCCTTTTGACTTTTTTTTTTTTTTTTTTTTGGTACCAGGGATTTAACTCAGGGGTACTCAACCACTGAGCCTCATCCCCAGCCCTATTTTTTGTGTTTTATGTACAGACAGGGTCTCACTGAGTTGCTTAGCACCTCACCGTTGCTGAGGATGGCTTTGAACTCGAGATTCTCCTGTCTCAGCCTCCCAAAGTGCTGGGATTACAGGCATGCGCCACCGCACCCAGCTACTTTTGACATTTTTGAGAAAAGACAGTCTCCAACCTAAAATTCCATACCCAAACTGTGAATCAAGTATACGTAGAAACTAAAGATATTTTCAGACATGCGTGGTCTCAGAACACTTTCCAAGCGTCCTTCCCAGGAAGATATTCAACAAACAGTAGAGGGAACCAAAACCCATCAAAATGACCTTTAAGGGGATGCCCAGAGGCATTAAAAGTAATACCCCTTCCAACAGCTAGTGGCTCTAGACACCTGACAAAAAGTTCTAGGAAGATATTGCAGAATGATTTATAGATTACCTAATGTTTTCCACTAATTAAGAGGCTTTTACTGAGGGGGAGGGGAAGAGTATGCTGGGGATAATTCCAGGGCCTCATGCGTGCTAGTAGGCAAGCACTCTACAAGTGAGCTACACCCAAAACTCTTTTTTTTATTTTGAGACAGGGTCTCATGAAATTGCCTAGGCTGGCTGGGCAGTGGCACATGCCTGTAATTCCAGCAGCTCTGAAGGCTGAGGCAAGAGAATCACAAATTCAAAGCCAACCTCAGAGTGGGATGCAGCAGCACACAGCTGTAATCCCAGCACTCCTGGAGGCTGAGAAAGGAGAATCGCAAGTTCAAAGCCAGCCTCAACAACAGCGAGGCGCCAAGCAACTCAGTGACACTCTGTCTCTACATAAAACACAAAATGGGACTGGGGATGTGGCTCAGTGTTCGAGTGCCCCTGAGTTCAATCCCCAGTACCAAAAAACTTTTTTAAAAAGGCAGCCTCAGCAAAAGCGAGGCAATAAGCAACTCAGTGAGAACCTGTCTCTAAATAAAAAACAAAACAGGGCTGGGGATGTGGCTCAGTGGTCAAGTTCCTCTGAGTTCAATCCCCAGTACCAAAAAAATAAATTGCCTAGGCTTGCCTTGAACTTATAATTTGCCTGTCTCATCCTCTTCACTAGCTGGGATTACAGGTATACACTGGTGTGCCCTAGCTTGATGCACTGCATTTACTTCTATTGAAACATGAGACTGATTAAGAGATAGGAACATATAAAATTAAGCAAAATAAATAAAAAGAAACAATTATTAATTCCAGGAAAAACCAAAGAAACTGAAGAAACAGTATTGGATTATAGTACAATATGAGTTTCAGCTATAACAATATATACACTCCTATAAAAACAAAAGCATTCAATACTAATTAAACTACAAACTGTGATGTAACCACATTCCACACTGGGAAGATGAAAGAGGAGAAAGTAGGTGGTATACAAAAGCTAAATCCTCATCTCTCGTTGGGTGAACTCACCAAGTATGTCAAAAATAGAAAACACAAGCATAAGCATGTCCTTTAGCAACATTAAGATGGGGGGGGTGATTTTAAAAGTTAAAACAGAGTCAGACAGGGTGGCGCTCACCTGTAATTCCAACCACTCAAAAGGCTGAGACAGGAGGATTATAGGTTGGAGGCCAGCCTCAGTAACTTAGAGAGTCCCTGTCTCAAAATCAAAGAACTAGAGTTGTAGCTCAGTGTTCAATTCTCAGGGTCAAATGCCTCTGAGAAGAACTCAGGTATGGGGGGATAGAACAGGAAACTACTAAAATAAATAAACACACTTTGCAACACTATTTAATTCCTAAAGTTCATACCCACACACTATCTACATTAAATTAAAAAGTAACTAAATTAAGACCTTACTACCTTTTTAATTCACTGACATGTCTTGTTAGCATTCCGTGGTGTGCTCACTCACCTGGGGGAGAGGCTAAGGAGCAGGGAGCGAGCCAAAAGCAGGCATCAGGTTGAAATTTCGTTTTCGTCACAAACCAATCTGCACTACATTTTGCCACCTGCCAGCAAAATTCTTGAAATTCAAGCTTTCCATAATAATAATAATCTCAAAAAATAAAATAAAATAAGGAAAAATAGAACAAGAAATTAAAAACTGATAAAATAATATTCAATCACTATAGTTTTAGTATACATGAGAAACTTATCACTAACTAAAGTAACAGCTTTTAAAAGCTGGGCGCAATGGCACATACCCACAATCCCAGCAACTCAGGAGGCTGAGGCAGGAGGGTCACAAGCTGAAAGCCAGTCTCAGCAACCTAGCAAGGGCCTAAGCAACTTAGTGAGACCCTGTCTCAAAATAAAAATAAAAAGGGCTGGGGAAGTGGCTCAGTGGTTGAGCACCCCTGGGTTTGAACTCTGGTACCCAAAAAAAGCTATAAGCCAAAATACAAATATATACCATTTAACTTCAAAGAACTTAATGTAAATGTTTTAAACAAAACATCTGTCTATTCACAACTATGTTCCACAATCAGCTAAAGATATTCTTAATTTTTTTTTGTAATTGTAGATGGACAGTGTGCCTTTATGTGGTGCTTAAGGATCGAACTCAGTGCCTCACACATGCCAGGAGAACACTCTGCCACTGAGCTACGGCCCTAGCTAAACATTTTTTTCTTATTTTAAAGAGACTAAGGCAAATTTAAAAAGGGGAAATTTAGCCGGGCGCGGTGGTGCACACCTGTAATCCCAGCACTTTGGGAGGCTGAGACAGGAGAATCACAAGTTCAAAACCAGCCTCAGCAACGGCGAGGCGCTAAGCAACTCAGTGAGACCCTGTCTCTACATAAAACACAAAATAGGGCTGGGGATGTGGCTCAGTGGTCGAATGCCCCTGAGTTCAATCTCCAGTACCGAAAATAAAATTAAATTAAATTAAAATAAAAAGGGGAAATTTGAGGATATTTTAAATTAATCAGTAGGTCAACCAGAGCAGTTTTCACTATCAAACACAATGGTTTTTGACTTTGAGAATACTGAATTTTAATGCTACTGTTTTGTCAATAAAAAGTTCTTTTCTTTACTTCACAAGTTCTCTAACAGTCCTCCAGATCCAAGTTAAAAGTTGGCAAGCAGTTTCTCATGAAACAAAATTTCATTTAGTCCTGGTTTGTTAAAACTAAATATGCCAAGTGGCAAATTAAGATGTGGATACACTTTAAAGGTTATACTTTGAAAGTATTCAATGACTCAAACAGAGGTATCATTAGGCAGTAGCAAAACAAATACTGGAATACCTATTTCATCATTTGCAATCTGTTAAATTTCAGATGGATAATTTTACAATGACCACCAAGAGCTATTAGGATAAACTTTGAAAGGAGACAGACATGCACAGCCTAGATTTCCACTAGAAGCCTGGAAAGTAACCAAAATGAGTCCTGTTTTCAGCATTAAAAGCGATCAAAACAGCCCAGTGATTCACACAGAAACCACTATTGTGCAGACTACACTGAGTGTGCTTAGGGTCCGTGGGAATGCTGACATGTGAACTGCGAGTGGTGATAGAAGAGTCGATTAAGTAGTGGGAAAAGACTTACAGCGAAAATTTAAACTAAAAATAATCCATTTACGGGGCAGCAAATACAAGAAAAGCCACTAAACTATAATCAGTCTGCATTCCCAGTTTCAATAGTAAACACAGTTGTTAAGAGTGGTTAACGCACAGACCATAAGTGCACTGAAATTGAAGTGCATGCAATTTCAAGTAAGAAACATCTGTTTTACCAAAAGTATCCTCTGTTATAATCCCCATTTCTTTGCTCCGGGAGAATGTGCAAATGAGAACAAGAGCGAATAGGACATGTGAGAGAGTAGTCCGTTCATTTTAGGTGATACTGGGTCTTTCGTGTAAATTCCTAAAATTATGAACTCTAACGCTGTTAGATTTCTAGAACTTTATAGATTTCCTGTAAAAAAAAGGGTCAGAGAAGGCTCTAACCTCTCATTCTGCTGTTTTTTAGTACCCGCCAAGCTGAGGCAGTGCTCTTGTTTCTACACTGATGAGTAGTAAAATGACAAAAATAAAGCAACCTACCCAGGTAAAGGACTTCGGTTTCAAGAAAAAAATAAATGGTGTGAGCCCAATGGATCTCTGACTTCAAGCAAGGCACTAGTTAATCAAGGTTCACGCGGCGGTGTGTGTGTCTATGTGTGTGTGTTTTCTGGAAATAAAACTGCCATTTAACTTTAGCACTGTATTATTCTGGGTAATTTTAGTGGTGAACAATGCTCTCCTTGTCTGGAGTCCAAGGAGTAGGCAGCCCATCTCATCCCTTACTAACAAAATAACCTTGGCATGTTTCTGTAGGCTCCTCTCTAAGTCCCCACGTGCTACCTTTAAAATGTGACTGATAACAGTATCTACTATACAAGGTTATCAGGATGAAGAAGTTAAATAACTCAAGTAAAGCCTTGTTCAGAGTGCCCAGCCCACCGGAAATGCTGAATAAATGCCAGGCATTTATTAGCACTGAAATCATGGGCTCTGTCATGCACTTATTGCAAGAAACTAATTAAAACAATAAACCATGGCCTCCTAAATCAGCCCATCAGTGAAGTTAGTGATTCATTATTTGTTTGCGAAGCACATCACTCTGTAAAATAAAGAGGGGGAGAGCAAACTCAGCATTTTCTTTTTCATTCTCGTTATCAACACTGCTGCATTTTTATATCACCAAGGGAGAACATGTCTGGACAGATGCTCTGCTGGGTCCCGCAAGCAGAGCATCCATCACGGAAGGCAGTGCCTATCTCAGCAGTAAAACAGCAGCTCCTCTCTCCCTTTGCCTGACTCACACTCCAGAGAGTGCAGTGGAGCCACACAGTGGCCAAGCACCGTCAAGGCACTGTGGACTAAGCATTCCATCCAATGCTTTTTTTTTTTAAAGATTTTTTTTTTTTAGTTGTTGATGGACACAATGTCTTTATTTTATTGCTTTGTATGTGGTGCTGAGGATCAAACCCAGGGCCTCATGCATGCGAGGCAAGCGCTCTACCGCTGAGCCACAATCCCAGCCCCCCATCCAATGCTTTTGATGAAATGCAGTGGTCCACTTATGTCCTTAAGATATTAAATATCCAAAGGGGCCAAGGCATATTAAAGGGGAGAAAAGCACTAATTCATTTTCAATAGGCAAATTTACTAAAGTAAATTTACTAAAGTAAAACTAATGAAATGATTGAAATACCACCAATTTATATAAATTTACTAAAGTAAAACTAATGAAATGATTGAAATATCACCAACTTATATAACAAACAAAGCAAAACAAATAATGGGAGATTTACCATCTGTGTAATTTAAGCTAGATAAAAAGCACACATCTATCAAAAAAAAAAAAAGATTTCTACAGTCATAAGCACTGTATTCAAATATTTTCCTGATTTCTATTTTCTCTGAACTAGAAAATTTAGAAAAAAATGGTACTACCAACAGTTTATGTATCCAAAACTGTCAGTTTTCAAAACTACCATGTCTATTACCACCCCTAGAGCTAATCCCGCCCTTCTTGATGTCACCTCTCTACCCTCCACATAATTCTTCTGTTGCCTTTCTTGCATATTTAAAAGTATTTTCTTGAGCAGGGCATGGTAGCACACACCTGTAATCTCAGCTACTCAGGAGGCTGAAGCCAGAGAAGCATAAATTTGAGACCAGCCTGGGCACCATACCACAACTCCATCTCAAAATAAGTATTTTTCCTTATAAACTGATTGGTCTTCATTACTACCTGAAGCCACTTCACAGCACAGAGCTGTTTTATTCATTTCTGTAACCCCAAATCTTCCTAAATAATGTATTCGTTATTGATGAAACTTACTAAGCCTACAATGGCCCAGATACTTCATTCATTTAACAAAAATGTAAAGAACAGGCTGTTCTAAGCAGATGAAGTAAACCTGTAAACACAGTAGAAAGAGTCCTGGGCCTCATGGAGCTTGCATTCTGTAAGGAGAAGAAACAAGATGAATGTATCTTATAATGCCTTATCCAGTATACCCAAAGGGCAATCAATGCTAAGGAAAAAGAAAATACTGGGCAATATCAAGAGGACTAAGAGTGCACAGGATAAAATACTAGTATGGTACTAAAACAAGTGGTCAGAGAAGGCCTCACTGAGAAATGAAACTGAAGCGGATCTTTCTAAGGATGTGAGGAAGTTAGCAAGATTATAAAGTGAGCCTCTGGGGAGAGCATCCCAGGCAGAAGAAACCAGCAAGGCAAAACCTTGTTTAAGAAACAGCAATAGGGGGCTGGGGTTGTGGCTCAGTGGTAGAGCGCTTGTCTAGCGTGCCTGAGGCGCTGGGTTCGATTCTCAGCACAGCATATAAATAAATAAATAAAGATCCATCAACAACTAAAAAAAATATTTTTTAAAAAAAGAAACGGCGATAGGCCCAGCACAGTGGTGCCAACCTGTAATCCCAGCAGCTCGAGAGGCTGAGGAAGGAGGATTGTGAGTTCAAAGCCAGCCTCAGCAATGGCAAGGCACTAAGCAACTTAGCAAGACCATCTCTAAATAAAAATACAAAATAGGGCTGGGAATGTGGCTCAGTGGTCAGGTGCCCCTGAGTTCAATCCCCAATAAAGAAACAGCAATAGCTGGCTCAATGGTGTGTCCAAGGAGTCCCATGTCCTGGGGAAGCCAAGACAGAAGGATCACTTGAGCCCAGTCTGAGTAACATAGACAAGACCCAAAATATAAAAGAAACAGTAGAAAGGTCAGAGGGCCTAGTATGTAATTAGCATGGGGAATTAAGCCACTGGCAATAGATGGCAGAAGTCAGGAAAGTTGTTATAGGCCACCATTGGGGTGTTCTTACAATTATACAACCCCACAAGTAGACAAGAAATATACATCCTAAAATACGTATATTTACACATGAAATGTATCCAGGATCTACCAAAGTTAAAAGTTTTATTGTCTCTCCTGTACTCCACTGAGTCAAGTTATACGGTGTATAGAAGTTCCTCACTTTGAATTCAATGCTCTTTGGGGTCATGGCTTAGGAAAGGTCACAGCTTACACTAGCACTATATTCTCAGCCAGCTGTCTGCCGTGCAGAAGCATGCTTCCCTAAGCCCTTCACCACAACCTGGGACTATCCTGCAGATCTAAACACACAATGTCAGGAAGTACAAACGCAGAACTGGAAGGGCATATACACTTTTCCACCCAAGAGATTCTTAAAATCTCTTCTGACTATAAGTGAGGCACCTGACCAGGGCCAACAAGATTTGGACACTTAGGTCTCATACTGGCTTTCTCTCTGCTATAAAGGTTAGTGGCTTCTATTGGTATAGGAGCTCCCTCCGTGCCTTCAGCACCTCCTATGCTGATTGGTTACTTTGAATACTTCCCCTCCCCTTTGCCCCATGCTGATAGGCTGCCCTCAAGGCCTCGCCTTTTCTCATCCCATGCTGACTGGCTGCGCACCTGACATGGATCAATACCCTATTGGCTGTAACCTAACCTCAGGGCCATGATTGGTCCGAGGACCCTTATATAAACTGTTGCACTAACTGAAACAAAGGGGTCTGCTTCTCCTCTGGCAGAGCAGTTTTACCTACTCTCGGCATGTGGGTGAGTGACTCTGCGACCGTCCAACCCACCGTCCAACCCACCGTCCAACCCACTGTCCCTCGTCCCCCGGGACCCCAGACCTCGTCCTGTGGGACTCCATTCCTCGGTCCCCTCGTCCCGCGAGACCCCAACTCGTTGAGCAAACCCACACGAGGCACGACATAAACGACATATTTGAAATTTTAATTACAATCTGGCAAGTGTGTTGTCCTTTCTGATTGCTTAAACATGTGAGATGGATCGCTTGGTGCTAGTTAATATCAAAAATCAAAGCTAAATTATCTCAATAATGTAAATCCTCATCTGTCTTGACAGCAGTGACTTGGAACTAAATGGTCACCTATTACTAAGTGATTATAAACAGCTTTATTTTCCACACTAATTTATTTCTACAAATACATTTTTGTAATTTTTAAATTTTGAGGCAGGGTCTCGCTAAGTTCTCCAGGGTAGCATCTAATTTGTGACCCTCCTGTCTCAAGCCTCCTCTGTAGCTGTATTACAGGAGTACACTACCACACCTGGCTATAAATATATTTTTTAAAGTTGTTTCCCTTTTTTGGCAGAAGGAGGTTTAACTAGGAATTTAACCCAGGGGCTCTCTACCAGTGAGTCACATTCCCAGTCTTTCTTTTGTTTTTTGTTTGTTTATTTATTTTGAGACAGTGTCTTATCAAGTTCCTTAGGGCTTCGCTAAATTGCTGGGGCTGGCCTGGAACTTTCAATCCCCCCGCTCAGCCTCCTGAGTGCTGGCATTACAGCAGTGTGCCACCACTCCGAGCTTATTGCTTCTGTTTTTACAGTTACCCTCTACTTACCAAGCAATGCAGGCCACATTTCAGAAGTGATGAAAATTTTTATTTTAAAGGAAATACGTTTAAGTATAAAAAGTCAAATGACAAGTGCTGGTGCTATGTAGAGAACGAGAAGAAATTGTGACAGTCTATGTAGTAAAGTGTGGGTACCAGGAGGTACAGGCCACTTGTCTTAAACCACCTATATTACCCGCACCCTACCTGGCACATGGCACTTGCCCAAAAAGTTGTGAAATAAAACAGTGGAGCTAGTATTTAAACCTGCATCTCTCTGCCTCTAGAGTTCATGTTCAATTATTCTATTACTGATGAGTCTCAATCATAGCTGCAAGAGCTATGGAGATTTTGTAAACTACTGCTACCTGGGGTATGAACTAGGGCCTCGGCATTTGGAAAGCTCCTCAGGTGACTGTAATGTGGGCACAACACCAATCTACCCTGCCTTCCAAAGAAAACAGGTAATCAGTAAGGTGTGGTCAGGGTTATTATGCTGGGGTACATGGGTATCTAGAACCAGGCAACTTTACCTAGTCTGAAAGCTCTTAGGAAATGGGCACAGTGGCACACGCCTGCAATCCCAGCACTTTGGGAGGCTGAGACAGGAGAATTGCGAGTTCAAAGCCAGCCTTAGATATGGCGAGGCGCTAAGCAATTCAGTGAGACCCTGTCTCTACATAAAACACAAAATAGGGCTGGGGGTGTGGCTCAGTGGTCGAGTATCCCTGAAGAAATTTTTTAAAAAGCTCTTGGGACCATTTATTGAAAAACTGAAGAAAGGAGCCAAGTTATATTCTAGACAGAGGGAATACCATGTACTGGGACCCAGAGCTAAGAGACTGACTGATAAATTTTAAATTTCACATTTTTCATAGCTCTCTCACCTGGGTGACCAACTTTCCCAATTACCCAGAACTGAGGTATCCCAAAACAGACCTTTCCGTTTTAAAACAAGGAAAATTCAAGAAACAAACTGGTCATCCTAATACTCTGACCAAGGAAAAAGAACTGCTGAAACAATTAGTCATATTTTCAGACACCAATTACACCATATTTATTAATGGGTGGGGTGCTCATTATGTATCAAAAGAGGTTCACTCTCTCTGGCATGTATCCTTTTTATAAGGTACAATTCACAAGACACGCTAAGGGCTCTGCCATCTTGCACTCTGCCCTCTCTTCCCACAGGGTGCTGGGGAGTATTTAAGCAAGGGAACGAGAATCATATTCGCTTTTGTAAGATCACTGTGCCTATCAGTGTAGAAAAGAGGCTAAGAGTGCATTAGCAGAAGCCACTAAGGCAGCTTTGAACCCAACAGCATTTCAGTAAGAGACTGTGGCCTCAACTGGCAGCACTGAGGGATAAGATCAAAATTTAGAAGGTGGAATAGAGAGAACTAGAAAATAGCTAAATAGGAAGGCAAATCAGAGAAAAAAGTAAAAACATGACTTTCTAGATGTCTCATGAAACACAAGCTCAGTATGATCCAAAACTTGTAGATTATTTAAAATTCACATTTCACATAACCTTACAAATTACAGTTGTATTTTCAGGTAAGATCACCAAGACACGTTTTTCCAATGTAAAATTATAGAAAACGGCATTGCTGAATATCTACAAAATTCTTTAAAAGAGTAAGAATCATTTCTATGTGTTTTGAATGCTGGTATTTGAGCAAAAACAGATAAAGAAAAAGGAGACATTCATAGAGGATTTAAATGGGCCTTCTGGGGAATTTTCAAGGGCAGTGAAGAGGTTCCTTATGACATCTGATTTTACTTTTAAAATATGCACCTTTCTCTGGCTCAGTACAGATATTACAGTTTCACTTTCTAAGCCAATCATGATAAGAATCTTTTTTTTTTTTTGAGATACAGAGTATTTTCATGAAATAACTAAGTATTAAAAGAGAAAGTATATTAAATATTGCCTGATATGAAATAAAGACTGAGGGAAAGGGGGTATCATTACCTGGGTTGAACCTAGCAAAGGTCAAAAACAAGGGAGCAGGGGAAACAATCATCCACGACAGCTTTCCTGGAGCATTAGCTGCAGACAGAGGTGACAAAAGGATCATGCTGCAAAACATCTTTAGGCAACTGTGCACAGCTGAGAGTGAGAACACAAGAGATCAACAAATTCTGTCTCAAATAATTTAAATGCTCGCTCCCCCTCCCCCCCACAGTTAAGACTGGACCCAAGGGTGCTTTACCACTGAGCTCTAGCTCCAGTCCTTTTTATTTTTTTTATTTTGAAACAGAGTCTCACTAAATTGGAGAGGCTGGCCTTGAACTTGTGGTCTTCCTACCTCAGCCTCCAGAATCACTGGGATTAAAGACATGTGCCACTATGCCTGGCAAAAAGAGAAAAAAAGTTTTTTTTTATAAAGTACAATTTTCTCATCCACTCTCTGAGAATGACTGGAATGAAACAAGCACCAGAATTCAATATGGGAATCATCAATTCTTTCTAAAGGGGTCATTCATGCCTCCTACTTAAGAGGTGGTACTGCCAAAAAGGCAAATAAAAAGTGTTTGCATACATTTGCAAATTGTTTATAGTACATAAGAGTCTGTATTACACTGAGTAATTAAAAACAAAACATGGCCAAGAGCTTCCTACAATTGTAGAGTGTACACTGCTAGAGAAGAAAGTTCCCAAATGGAGAAAGTTAAAATTTACTCCCTTTTTCCCTCTTAAATAGAATCAATGAGCAAATCTTCATCATAAACACATACATAGATAGGGATCGGGTGGACCACAAGACTGTATCAGCTACCTGGCTTGTCCCTCAACCAACTGCACACATCCCTCAAATCTCTTTCATGTAGAATCAGGGAGGAAGGGAGGGAAGGAGGAAAAGAAAGTAGAGAAGGAAGGGAAGGGATGGAAGGGCGGGGGGCGCTTTAATTAGGAAGCCATAGTATCAGTATGACCCCAGCACAAGGAGAATCCATGCCTCATCCTCAAAAGTAATTCTTCTAGTAATCACTCCATTGTCATCAGATAAGACACAAAGACCCAGGCTCCAGCATGTCAATCTGCAGGCTCAGGAGACTAGCAGGTACTGCACTCTTGATTGTGGGTCATAGCATAAGTGTCCAGTCCAGAAATTTGGCTGGTTTATGGAGGATGGCATCTATTTGGGTAGACCTGGCTAAGTTCACACAAATGAACTAATTCTAGAGAGTCATCCTATCCATTCTTCTTCAGAGACTCCACAAAAGATGTTAACAAGCCAGGCTTGGTGGTGCATGCCTGTAATCCCAGCAGTTTAGGAGGCAGGAGGGTCACAGGTTTGAAGCCAGCCTCAGCAACTTCACAAGGTTATAAGGAAACTAGTGAGATCCTGTCTCAAAATAAAAAATAAAAAGGGCTGGGGATGTGACTCCATGGTTAAGCACTCCTGAAGAAAGTAAGTAAACGAGGAACTAGAGATCACAATGCAAATAATATTCAGAAATCAAGTACCCTACATATCCCTTAAGCTCAACGTGCCACATAACTCCCTCCTTTACTGATTTTCAGTATTAGTTGATGGTGGCACCACCATCCACTCAAGCAAACTCCTCCCACCTTCTCATATCCAGTGAGTGACTGGCTATTATTGACGCTGCATTCCCAACATCTTTCCTTTTGCTTTTTTTTTTTTTTTTTTTTTTTTTTTGGTACTGGGGATTGAACTCAGGGACACTCTACCACTGAGCCACATCCCCAGCCCTATTTTGTGTTTTATATAGAGACAGGGTCTCACTGAATTGCTTAGCGCCTCACCGTTGCTGAGGTTGGCTTTGAACTCGTGATTCTCTTGTCTCAGCCTCCCTAAGTGCTGGGATTAATGGCTTGAGCCACCGCGCCCGGCTCCTTTTGCCTTCTCTTCAGTACCACCCTCGCTGCCTCAGTTTCAATTTCATTCTCTGCCTCATTTCCTAGGGCTTCTCTAACAAAATACTACAGTGGCTGAGCAAGAGAAATTTCATAGTTCTGAACAGTAAATGTCTAAAATCGAGATATCTGGAGGATTGAGGGCACATACATAGATAGGGATTTTTTGAGGACTGTGAGGGAAGGATATATTATAGACCTTTCTTCTTGGTTTATTAATGGCCATCATCTCCCTGTATTTCTTTCACACCATTTTCCTCTAATGTTTGTGTATATCCAAATTTCCCTTCTATAAGAACAACAGTCATATTGATATGATTAGGATCCACCCTAAACACCTCATCTTAGCTAATTATATCTGCAATGGCTATTCACAAGTAGGGTTCACATTCTAAGGTGCTCAGGGAAAGCATTTTGACCTATAGATTTTGGGCAACATAACTCAACCTGTAACACTAGTCTTGCTGCCTCTACCTTTGCTTACCCAGAACCACATCCAATTTCCCCTTTGCTATCAAACCAATTTTTCCAAAACTCAGTTCTGATAATGTACCTTTCTGCTTAAAACATCAGCTGCTTTTCAAACCAACAGTGACGTGATGATGATGATAATACTAATATTTATGGGTTGCTATCTAGATGCCAGGCACTGCTCTAAGTATTTTATATATGACAATATTCCTATAAGATGGGTACTATCATTCCACCACTATACCAGCGAGCAAACCAAGGGACAAAGTGTTAACAGCATCTGTCCAAGGAAGCCAATGTCTAGTTAATTTCAGAACCAGAATTTAAACTCAAGTTCTGCACTCCAAAATAAAAAGCTATCTAACATGGACACCCAATTAATCAGTCAATATAGGATTCTCTCTTTGACACTTTTACCCACCTATCACAAACTACCCACAGCACAAATCAATTACTATTTTCATGAAAGAGAGAGTACTTAGAAGGGAATGCTGATCCCACCTTACACAACTATTAAATCTTGAAAGCCTCATATACATCAAATTATTCATCCATTACCAAAATGGGGGAGGGGAGAGGATAAAACTCCAGAATAACAACAAATAAGAAAATTTAACTCAGCCACAGCGTACTCTCAGGTTGTAAATAGGATGAAAGATGAATAAACAATTAAGTGTCTCAAATGCCTTTTGCCAAGAAGAGATTAGTAATTAGATTGAATGGTTGTGGTTCAATATAAACTAAACAAATGCATGTCGGCCATGCCCTGCCCCCCCCCCCACTCCGGGTCTAAATAGAGCATAGGAATAACCCTAGAAGTCATTTAAGGGGGGTTTTAAAAGCAGGAATATAAACTCTGAAAAATGTTTTAGGCACCGAACTTTTTGTTGTTACTGTTCAATGAATCTGTTTTAGGATGCTACATGAGAAGGTCTTTAAAGGATTCGCCTTTCATTAAACTATTTTCTTGGCCTAATGAGTCCGAACCCTATTAACTCAGATTCTCTGTGTACACCAACAGAAGTGTTATAGCCAACAGAAGTAACATTTTTTCAAGTCAAGCAAGCACCTAATGTTATGGTAGAAAAAGTGGGTCAGCTGTAAAGTACCATGTCCAAACACTATTCAGTGCCCACAGAAGCTGGCACACAGGCTGTTGTCAGGCTCAAGCAGAGGAAGGAAAGTGGCCCCCACCAATGAAAATGGATTGGTTTTCAGTCTTTCAGATAAAAAGCTACAATGTTAAGAAAGGATCAAAATTTGAGACAACCTACATTTTAGGTCTTCGATTACCATGATTACCTTGCATAAATCAAGTGGCTGGAAGAGAATATATCAAAATAGAAATCACCAGCTAAAATAGCCTTGAGGGTAGTTTTTTTTCCCTTTAATGAAATTCTTATATCAAACCAATCTCTATAGTTCTGGTGTATTCTAGCCTTTCCTCAGTTTGTATATCAAAGATTTTGCTCCACAGCCCTTGGCAATTTTCCACATTACCATCTGATAAAGAAAACGCTGTAACGAAAAGTATTCTATCCCTGGACCTTAAAGTTACCATTAGAAATCATATCATTTATACTATCACTAACAAATACATTTATTCTAGTTTTGGTAGTAACAAAAACCACCCTGGATATATGCATAAATTAAAGTTGTCAATAAATAACCACTTTTATGTAATCCCTTCTTTGGGTTTCTAGTCAAGGGGTTGACAAAATAAAATCCATGGGTCAAATCCTGCCCAGGCCTGCTTTTGTATAGCCTACAAAAGAATGGCCCCTACATTTATAAATAACCAGTTTGGGGGGGGGGGGATATTCTGATGTGAAAATTACATAAAAAATTCAAGTTTCAGAGTTCATAATTAAAATTTCATTGGAAGCAGTTAACATTTATTCATTTACAAATTTTCTGACTGCTTTTGTGCAACAAAGGCAAAGCTGAATAATTACAACAGAGACTATGTCCCACACAGCCAAAAATATTTACTAGGTATTTCATTATGAGGTGGCCTATTTCTGTTCCAGTTGTGGTAAGGGAGTTACAAAATGTGATTAAAGAGAAATGGACAGCAACTTGGCCACAAGGGGTGTAATTACTGAAAGGAAATATTCTCTAATGAGTAACTCTGGACCTAGAAGTAAATTCCTGCTAGCATCGAGCAGATGACATCCTCATTTCATGAATTAGCCCAGATCTAAAACTGAGAATTAACACAAAAGCAAGTGATCCAGGCACAGTGGCACATGCCTGTAATCCCAGCCACTCAAGAGGTTGAGACAAGAAGACTTCAAATTCAAGGACAGCCTGTGCAACTTAGAGAGATCCTGTCTCAAAATAAAAAGGACTGGGCATGTAGCTCAATGGTAGAGGACCCCTGGATTCAATCCTCAATGCCAAAATATAAACAAACAACAGCAAGTGATTCTCTTCAAATAAAACCAAACAGTGTACATCCAGATAAAACAAGACATTGACCAAGGTGGACAAATTCAAGACATCTTATAATCAGAACTTAAGAACAATTTTTTTTCTCAAGCAAAAGGGGCTAATGCCAAAGAAAATAACAAAAACAAAATCAGCAAAATGGAAAATCGAACAGGTAACTGGAAAAATGGGTACGTGGGTGAGACCAAACCAATACATTTAGGTAAAACAGGAGAAAAATTGTAAAATTTGTTCTGAGATGAGGTATCGTATGAAGTTTTCCAATGTATGAGAAATAATTTGAGTTGTACATATTGAATAAAATACATTTAAATCTTAGGTTAGTGAAAATTTCTCCTATATATTTCAAAATATCAAACTTTGGTAGTTTACATACAATTAAACAAAAACTAATGCTACATATACCAAAACAATGTCACTTGCTAGAATAAAGAAACATCTAAGCTAGGCGCGGTGGCACACGCCTGTAATCCCAGCACTTTGGGAGGCTGAGGCAGGAGAATCACGAGTTCAAAGCCAGCCTCGGCAACAGCGAGGCGACAAGCAACTCAGTGAGACCCTATCTCTAAGTAAAACACAAAATAGGGCTGGGGATGTGGCTCAGTGGTCGAGTATCCCCAAGTCCAATCCCTGGTACCAAAAAAAAAAGAAGAAAGAAAAGAAAGAAAGAAAAAGGAAAAGAAAAGAAAGCATCTAGTATATCTATTAATTTCAAGTTTAAAAATTAAGCTTAGTTCAATAATCAAGCAGATATCTCCCAAATCCCCTGTAAAATCAGGGAATTATTCATTTCCTTACATATTACATAGCTGTTTAAAATGTTTGCCTTCTATTTCTGGACACTGTAAATGAATATTCAACTTACGTTCTCAAAACCATTCCAACTAACTTCCTAAAAAAAATTCCTTTGATCTACCACACTAATTCTGGGGGAAAAAATTCTCCCCCTTCAGTACTAGAGATGGAACCCAGCAGTACTCTACCAGAGCCACATCCCTATCCCTTTTTTATTTTATTTTGAGTCAGGGTCTAAGTTGCCCAGGCTGCCTTTGAACTTGCAACCTCCTGCCTCAGCCTCCTGAGTGGCTGGTAATTCAGGCATGCGCGACCACACCCAGTTTATAAAACTTTTTTAAATATTCAATTTCAGGTGTGTAAGCAGTATATGCCATAGGCATGCCTGGACATGCCAGGACACACCAAGTTGCTGGCCATAAGAAACAGTAGCCAATGACTGACATGTTCAGTTACGTCTGCTTGCAATCAATAAAGAATTGTAGGGCTGGGATTGTAGCTCAGCGGTAGAGCGCTTGCCTCGCATGCGTGAGGCCCTGGGTTCAATCCTCAGCACCACATACACAGCAATAAAATAAAGACATTGTGTCCATCTACAACTAAAAAAATATTTAAAAAAAAAAAAATAAGGAATTGTAAGGGGCACAACTAATGACTGGTTACAATCGATAAGGAGCACAGCTCCATGGACATGCATAAAGAACATGTCCAGTTGCAATTACATCATCTCACTGGACATAACCAGTGAACACTGATTTTCACTGGATGTAACCAATCACCAGCTTCACCACCAACTTGGAACTGTATTTAAACTGATTGTACTGCCACATTAGGGGCTTCTGCTCCAAGGACATCGGTGGGACTGGCCACCTTGCTGTCCATCCCTGATCAACACCACCATTCCTTGACATCCAGCCATTGGCTGAAGACAACCACCAGACAAAGACAATGACTGCTCTTTGGCTAAGAGAAGTAGCTTGGCATTGGAGGTATTTTGGGGCTCATGGTTGCCCTAGGACTGTGTGAATCGCTTGTAGTGTTTAATTGCCCTAGAATAGTGTGACTTGCTTATAGTATTTAATTAGTGCACACTGAATGCTAGTTGGGGTGCTCCAACACACTCAACACTTTTTGCATTAATTGTTCATATTTGATGATTGGTGTGATCAAATATACGCTTGCATTTAAAGACAATCTGCCTCTGAGTAATTAATAGAGTCACTCGCAACAAGGTGAAAGTTCTTATTTATACTGTGTATTTCATATACATGAACAGCCATTTTGTATTTTTCTATGTATTATCTACTAGGATGGAAAACACACTGTATGCACAGGTACTGCTAGAGGTAAAGCTAATATCCAATACCAAAAACCAAAAACTAATACACAATCTTTATTTTTTTTAACTCATTTCTTTCCAAAGAAGAAACAGTCGTAACTAGGTCAAATACCCATTTTACCCAACTACAAGTAGAAACAACAGGCAATTGGAGTAAATAGCTCTTACATAATAAGACAGAAGAGATAACTCACTCACTTTAGTTGGTATTTATAACTCAATGTGCACGTACCAGAAACACAATCTCCATATGGTATATTTCTTTGTTGTTGTTGTTGTTGTTTGGAGCTGGGTGCTTATCAAGGATTTAACTAGGGGGCACTCAACCACTGAGCCAAATCCCCAGCCCTATTTTGTATTTTATTTAGAGACAAGGTCTTACTGAGTTGCTTAGCGCCTCGCTTTTGCTGAAGCTTTCTTTGAACTTGAGATGCTCCTGCCTCAGCCTCATGAGCAGGTGGGATTACAGGCATGCATGACCACACCCAGCTTACAGTATATTTCTTAAATGTGCACTATTTACACTTGTATAGGGCCTTTTATCCAAGAATTTTGACATGCTTTAAACAGATATTTCAAGCAGAAATGGTAAGCCTAAATTATCCTAGATAAGATACAGAAGATGAAAATATTAGAACAAGTACATTTTGCTTAAATTCATTCTAAGGTCAAGATCAGAACTAAAAATTCGAAATCCCAAATGTCTGTCTGTTGCACTTAACCACTAGAAATAACAATTCCCACAACACCAGGACACAAGTCATAAAAATTGTTTCCCAAACTTATAATTCAGAATTTAAAATCTTACACATAAGATTCTAGGAAATTCAATAGTTTGCCTTTTGTAATTCCCACTTCCTGCTTGTAAGGGAGAAAAAATTTAAAGGCTCCAAACATTCCTTATACTTCTAACCAGTTCCTTCCAAACCACACTTGGTGACTTATGCATAAACGAGTCAAAATACACAGAATAGATTCCCATGGAAATACACAAAAGTTTATGAATTAGAAGAAAAAGTGATTGGCATATGCTTTGAGTTTCGCTGAATACAGATGTTTGAGAAGCTCTGCAAGGTTCAGCACTGACAGACATCAACCCATTCAGCATATGGTTTCAACCATTTCACTAAGAGTTGTGGGAAAATGAGTCAAGAATTTAGGTCTCTAGCCGGGCGAGGTGGTGCAAGCCTGTAATCCCAGCACTTAGGGAGGCTGAGACAGGAGAATTGCGAGTTCAAAGCCAGCCTCAGCAATGGCAAGGTGCTAAGCAGCTCAGTGAGACCCTGTTTCTACATAAAACACAAAATAGGGCTGGGAATGTGGCTGAGTGGTCAAGTGCCCCTGAGTTCGATCTCCAGTACCAAAAAAAAAGAATTTAGGTCTCTAACACAGGGTACATTCATTTCCTACCCAAAAAGATTTGAACACACAAGATATACCATTCCTTTTTTCTTAATGTTCCACAAATGCCTGAAAAGCAAACTCAATTCTATTTAGTCTGATCAATAAAAATTCCAGTTTCCTAAGCCAATATGTTTTAAAGCAAGCAAGGATGTTATTCCCTAGGGCCAAATAAATTCTGAAGTATTATCTAACCTTTCTAAGCCAAAGCAGATCATTTCTTTCTAAAACTCACATTTCTACCAAAATGGGATACCATGTGGTAGGGAAAGAGTTCAGAACATCTGGATAATTTTTACAAAGCAAATACCTGGATTATTTTTCCACAGCAGTTTTAAGTGCCAGAAAGGAGAGGCATGAACATGCTGAGCTATACTGCCCTCTAGAGTCTCCTTCTGATATTCTTTTAAGCCTGAAACAATTAAGTTCTAATTATAAACCTCTTGTAATTACACAAGCTTTCAGTATTCTGATATTATAAACTAACCTTTATATAATGGATTAGTAGTAGCCATTGTTAAAATTTATATTTCAGTCACCACTATTATCGAAGGTCAGTAGTACTTCCCCAGAAGACACAGAAAGCCCCAAAACAGTATTTTCTAATTTGCCTTTATGGAAAGTTTCAAAGAGCTCAGACTAGATATATCTAAAACAAAAATCATCTGTAACACGTATTAATTAACATATGTGGCCAGGAGTGCAATCTAGCAAACCCCAAGTTCATACATGAACCCCATGGGCATGCATGCACACATGCCTCAGCCAATACAGCTAGTGATCCGCAGGGACTACTTCTGCAGTTTGTATCTGTCCTCGCAGCAACCAGTAGCTCTTCTCCTGCCAGCCAACCCAAGCTCCAAAAGGAGCTTAAGGAGTTAATACAAAGCTATGGCAACCAAGACCTGTGGTAGCTGCAAAGCACAAACACCAATATTTACTTTTACCAAGCATGCAATTAGCAACCTGATAAGGACTCAACTTAAATGGAAATCACCTCTCTAATCTAATAACGCTGCAGGCACCTAAAACACATCACAACTTGAGGCTTTTTACTCTTCATATTTAAGAGCTCATTAAGACATGCTTTACAATGCAACACTGGCTATATAGCTGTATCAGCGGTTACAGGAAGTGGCCAGGGTTTCTTTTGTTTTGTCTTCTTGTTGGTTTTAATCTAGATTTGCTTTCATCTAGATTTGCATGAGACCATAAGAAATCAAGCCTGCTCAAACCTTGTTTCAATGGGAGGAGGAGAGGGGATCTATACTCTTCAATGCCAACAAAGATGTCTCAAAAGGGAAACCAAAACAAAGATGCAATGTTTCACATCCAAGTATCTACTATTACTTTGGAAAACAACCTAAGGTTCCAATCCAATAAATAAAACTATCAACATCCTTTGGGGCACAGACTGAAAATAAGATTTCCATAGACTCCAGAACTGGGCAAGCAAACTAGGGTCGAAAGATCTTTGTCATAGCTGGCCCTTCACAGAAAGTCTGGTCTAGACCTGAAACAAAGATCTCCAGCTTTATTCAGATCAAAACATGGAGGAATATCCTATTTATGAGCTCTGCTCTCCATTCTACAAATTTAAGGAAATGAAATGATGGGAATTTCTGGAAAGGAAGCATTGACAGATGTAGCTGATACATACCACATGATGATTCACATTAGGCTTTACAAAAGACTGAAGAGCACTAAAATTTTCTTGTGGGTACTTAAAAAAGAATTCTACAGTAGTCCCCCTGTTACCCATGAAGAGTATGTTCCAAGACCAGAGTGGAGCCTGAAACCACAGATGGTACTAAACCTTATACATACCATTGTTTTTTCCTATTCATATGTTATGGTTAGATGTGGAATATTCCCCAAAGGAACTGCTTGATGCAGCAATGTTCAGAGGTGTGGCTTTGGAGAGGTGATTGGCTCATAAAAGCTCTAACCTCATCAATGGAGTAATCTATTGATGGGTTCATAGCTGAATAGACTACTAGGAGGTGGCAGAAACTGTAGGAGGTGGGACCTAGTTAAAAGGACTGGGTCCTTGGAAACTGTATCTTTTCCTCAGTCCTCCCTCATCCCACCCCACCCCAGACCCTCCCAAGATCCCCTCCTTCCTAGATGCAATGAGGTGAGCAGTTTTGCTCCACCATGCACTCCCCACCATGATGTTCTGCCTTACCACAAGTGTGGGAAGCCAAGCTACTATGAACTGAAATCTCTGAAACCATGAGCTAAATTTTTCCTCCTTTATTTTTCTCAGGTATTTTGTCAGAGCAACAGAAAGCTAACATCATCCACACCTATGATAAAGTTTAATTTACAAATCAGGAAAAGAGATTAGCGACAATAAAAAAGAATAATTATAATATACTATAACAGAAGTTATATAAATATGGTCTCTATCAAAATATCTCATTGTACTGGAGTGATCATTCTTCTTGAGGTGAGAGATAATACAGGCTTTTCTTTGACATATCTGAATTGCTAGCACCACTATTCTTGCACTTGAGAGCCATTAATAAGTAAAATAACACAACACTGATAAGCGAAATCACTACTAACAGGAAGGCAGTATGTACAGCATGGATACCCAGGACAAGAGGATGGTTCGTGTCTCAAAAGAGTTAACTACAGTATGAAACTGCAAAATGCTACTTAGAACAAAGTGAGATTTAAAACTGAAGAATTGTTTATTTCTGGAATTTTCCATTTAATATTTTTGGGCCACAATTGACTGTAGTTAACTGGAACTAGAAAGAAAAACCACAGACAAGGGGGAACTACTGTAGGTGTCTATTACATCTTAAGAGAAGCAAGAGAAAAACAAAAACAAAACCTTCAGATTGTAAAAGTTTTTACATCTTCCTTCTTATCTTCCTTCTTTTATAATTCCCAGAGTCCTAGACAATAAAGAATAAGATTATTCATCTACCCGTTCTTTAGAGAATATATTCATCTTTCTTCTGAAGATCCAGAAGCCAACTTCTCAGGAGAATCTCTGGATCAAACAGTGCCATTCCAGCCAAGAGCTTCCTCAACTAGGACCTTCATATAGCATTTCCAATGATCCAATGGCTTGCTTTTTGTTTTTGTCTCGTTTTGTTTTTTTCCTCCTGTAAACCTGGAGGTCTTCAGTGAAAGCACAACAGACTTCACTTAGGACAAAGTTAAGACTAGAAAATTGACAAGTGAGGTGTATATTCAAGGAAGGGTAGAAGTCTGTCAGACAGGAAAAGGAGAAAAAATAACATTTATTCACAAAGGGCTTTAAGGCTGAAATGCCACTTTTTTCCCTGCAAAGAATCGAAAGTTCATCATACATTTATTTCTTAAATCTCCGAAAATGTGAATTACTGAGAACAGTCATATGATTTTGAGGAATTTCCATTTCCTTAGTAGTTGAACTTTTCAAAAGAAACCAAAGTGGAAGAGACCCCAACATGAACTATAAACAGTTCTGAGCTTTATCAATGTCCAGGAATCAGGCAAAATTATTGAATCCTCAGAGTAAAGTCCAATGAAGTGACACTAGGTGAAGTAATTTTCAACTCTCTTCTAAAATACTTTAACATACAACACCCGAACTCTTGGAATATGATTCCAAGAAAGCTTAAACAAAATGTTGTCACTGAACAGAAGTCTTAAATAGTTTTAGACTATTAACTAGCAATGGTTCTGCAGAAATTGTTTTTAAAGCCACTAAATGAGTATGAATTTATGAGAATTAAGTATAGTACAGAATATAGAAATGCAGAATTAAGTATCTATTTGGAATGAGTGCCCAAGATACATCCCAACCCAAAATCAAGAGGCAGGCCATGAATTCACTATGGGACTGCCCTGCTGCTAATGCCTCTGTTCAGCAAGGCCCTCCCTCCCCTCTCTCCACGGGGCAAATCTGCACCCTTCTAAGATCCAGCTCAGCCTGTAATTCCTGACTCCAGATCAGAATCCCTTAGGCAGAAATCTCTGTCACTTTAATCATGCCTTTACTCTGACACCTGCTACTCACTGTAATACACTTAATAAGCCTCTTCTCATTCTCCACCACCTTGGGGTACAGCCTATAACTTTGGTCATCTTTTTATCCCTATCACTCACCACAAAACCCAGCATTCCAACAACAGCAGAGTTATGTTTACTAAGGACTCATGTGCCAGACCTTGTGCCCTATGCTTTACATATATTTACCAATTTCACCCTCACAACAACCCTAAGAACAACCTATTATGAACATATTAACAACATATAATGACCACTACCCTTAGGGCTGAGACAGAGCACTCAATGAAGAGCCCTGGCCCTGGGGCTCCAGATCTTACCAGAAAGGGTTCACACCCAGCAGAACCTCAGGAAACCCACAGCTTGCCAGAAATCTGTCCCCGGGAATGCCAAGAAGAGTTGTTTATAAGGAAGTATCTCAATGGAAGCGTTCTGCTATAAGACCACCTGCAGTAGTTCATGCTGCTGAGAGCTGCAAAAGTCTGAGCAGTGGAGAAGCCACAGATGCTACAGCAACCTGCCCAGCAAGCACCCTGGAACCAAAAAAAAAAAAACCTCTTCCTTTAATGTCTCTCCAGCGCCCTCTACCAACAAAGGTTAACATCATGCCAGCTGGCAGAAAAGAAGCCAAGTTCAGATTCATTTCCAAGAGCAGGCAGTGAAAGACATACTTGGAGGTGAGAGGCAACAAACAAATCAATAACTGGCCCAAGGGCCATCATCTATCAGTTGCTCAAGCCGGAAACATAGGAGCATCTTTTGTTCTTCCTTCAATCAAGTCCTGCAGGTTCTATCTTCTAAATGTTTCTTGAATCCATGTCACTTCTCTCCCAGTGTTAATGCCCCAGTCCTGGTTCACAACATCCCTTAAATAATTGCCACCACATCCTTAAGCTTCCTGCTTCAGATATGCCCTATCTTCAAACGCAACCATGGCAATCTTCACTAACGGTAATTCCAGTCCCGTCTATCCACTGCTTAAAATCCTTCAGACATTTCTCAAATGTCCTTAAACAGGAATTCAAAAATTGTAATGGCTTTGGAAGTTCCCTGCAGCTTCCCCTTTCATCTCTTTGCTTTAGTAGTAGAAACTTTGTGTTATTTGCCATATGCGTGGGCTATTTTTGGTCTTGTTTTGCCTCTGGGCCACTGCGCATGGGTTCCCCCTCTCTGCTCAGAAAAGACTTCCTTCTTCCTCATATTGTCATATCCACTTTTAGGTTAGCAGACTCTTCATTGTTCTTGATTTAGACAGCTCAATTCAGATGTCTCTTGCTCCCTGAGTGCACCCAACAGAACCCTGTTCTTCAAAGCCCACTCACAACAGCTCCACACACTACTGAAAGTCCTTATTAACTGTCTCATATTTCATACTTTCACCTCTATGAAAGCAATAAAAATCTCGTCATTGTTAAACTGATCCCAAAGAACTAAGCAAAATGTCTGGAACAAAACAGACTCTCGATAATAAGTATCAGGTGAGTTAATAAATGTTGACTAAAGAGGGGGAAAGATTTTATGAAGTGATTAACACCTTAAAAGGAAAAGACTGGTTTAGACATTATACCTGATAGGTTCATCAGTGTACATGTAATAAACTGAGTATTCACACATTATTCTTAGGATAAGGAGAAAATGTCTTTGCCCCATGCCTTATAATTAAGATAAAGCAAAAAATACATAAAGTCAGATCCTGAGGAGAAAAAGAAAATTAATCCAACCAGCTGGTAATATAAATGTATATGATTACAACATATTAAGGAAAAAGACTATTATTAGTTTTTAAGGTGAACAGTGCCAACCTAACATAGTGCGTGTGTGTGTGTATATATATATATATATATATATATATATATATATATCTCAAAGAATCCAGTTTCTTTACATCCAATAATTAAAAACAAACATGACATTCCATAGCACACCATGCTTCTAGAGTTGAAAATCAATACATCATACTCATTTTCAGTAACTTGTTTACCCAATCACAGAACTGGAGTCATTATGCAATGCAAACAGTCTTCTCAAGTACTCTGAACACCTCTGAAATCAAAGCTAGGCCTCTCTGATACCTACTCCAAAGGGAATTTACCTCTGGCTAACTTCCAGCATTTGCTCCCCCAGTGAAGCAAAAGCTATAGAGCTGAATAGTCCATGAAGTCACCCTACCACTTTAGGAGGATATTTAGCCAAATACACAATGTAGACTTATAATCTTATCTCTTAGTAGCCAATGGAAAAAAACATTCAAGACTTCTGGAACTTGCTTTTTCATATAAGGCAAAGCACAAAAGGAGACATAACTTTAGAGTTAAGGCTTTTTTTTTTCTTTTTTTCTTTAAAAACCACTGTGTGTGTGTGTGTGTGTGTGTGTGTATGTGTGTTATATTTTTCTTTTTTAATTGCTGTGTTGGAGATCAAACCCAGGGCCTCACACATGTGAGGTAAGTACTCTACCACTGACCTACATTCCCAGTCCTAATTATTATGCATTTCTAATTATAAGCTATTCATTGATGATAATGCACTATGTTGGTCAGCATTTCTTGCTGAGGAAGGCTTTTTTTATCATTGTTGTCTATTAACATCATTCTCTCTGTCTAAAGAGAGAAAAAACTTCTTAGAGAACATACAGTGCTCTGATATTTTCAGCAAATCAAGAATTTTGCATTAATTCTATAATCCTCTTAAGATACAGTGCAGATAAATGGCCGGGCAGGGTCATCCATGCCTGAAATCCACGCAACCTGGCAGGCGAAGGCAGGAGGCCCTCAGGTCTGAGACCAGCCTTCGAGAGGCCCAAGCGACTCCACGAGACACTCCCCATCTCAAAATTTTTTTTAAAAAAATTTTTTTTAAAGGCTAAGGATGTGACTCAGTGGGTAAAGTACCTCAGGGTTCAACCCAGTACCAAAAAAGAAAGAAAGAAAGAAAGAAAAAGACAATTGCAGATGATTGTATTACAGAAGTTAAATACATATAAGCTTATTACCACTACTCTTTAAAAAAGACGTAACAGGCTGGGGTTGTGGCTCGGTGGTGGACCTATCTTTTATTTATTACTGTTTTGCCTCCCACTGGAATGTTTGCTCTGTGATTTGTTTAATTCACTGCTACTTCCTCATAACTTAAAACTGTGAAACACAGTAGGTGTTCAACAAATATTGGTTGAATTAATAAAATAGAGTCCAAGAAATTGACATTAATACTGAGGCTGTGAAATGAAAAACTGTGCAAGTTGGAGCAGGCATACCCCTGAGAGGTGATTCCCTTTAGTTTAACTTAAAGCCCAAAGGACATCACAAAATTAAATTGCTAATCAACTTGCATGCATACCTCACCACACTAAGGCTAGCCCTGAGCAAATACTTGAGTACTTTTTAACAAAAAGCAAAAGATTCTATGTCCTCCCACAGCACTGGAACAAACTCTTCTGTGGAAAATGTATATTACTGCCGGGTATGGTGGCCCACACTCATTATTCCAGCTACTCAGGAGGCTGAGACAAGAAGATCTCAAGTTCCAGGTCAGCCTGAGCAACTTAACAAGACGCTGTCTCAAAAGAAAATAACAAGGGCTAAGATTGTAGCTCAGTGGTAGAGCGCTTGCCTCGATCCTCAGCACCACATACATACACAGCAATAAAATAAAGACATTGTGTCCATCTACAACTAAAAAAAATTAAAAAAAAAAAGAAAATAACAAGGACTGGGAATGAAGCTCAGTCCCTAAAGCCTGGGGTTTAATCCTTAGTATGAAAAAAGGGGGGGAATGAAATATAAATTACTTAAGTCCTACATAAGGGTAGTTAAAATTTTATATAATACCATTACAAATAAAATAATTCTAATGGAAAAAAATTATATCCTCAGGTGTGCCATTTGACCACCAGAACTACAGGGAATGGAGACCTGATCAAAATAATCACCCTATCTAGTCCCAGAACTCTTACCTAAGCTCAAGGCCCATATTCAAACAGTGAACTGGAATTTCCTAACCTAACATCCAAGACATATTTTACCACCACCACCACCACCACCCCGCCAAAACCTACTCCTCTCTAAATCCCTAATCTGATTGTCTCATTGAATTCCCTAACCTCACTGTTAGCAAAGATAACAGAAGATATATTTACTAATCATTTTCTATATTACTATACTATTTACTCTACACAACTACATATAATCTCATCTAAACCTCAAAACAATTCTGTGAAATGCCACTTTACCTCCACTATCTTATAAGCAATGAAACTGAATCCAAAAAATGAAATAACTTGCCAAAATGTATTCTGCTAAGAAGTGGTACAGACTCAAACCCATGTTCCTAATCCAACCAGTCACTTTAGTCAGAAACCTGGGATGACCTTGGTCTCTTCTCTCAGCCCCATGTTTCATGGATCCCCCTCCATCTTCATTCTACATCAGCTCAGAGCTTCTGCATCTCTTATCTCGGTTTCCACCACAGTCCCAAGGGTCCTGCTGCTATCTCCTACACTGCCCTCCTTCCATCTTCCTCCAAACTATCGCTAGACACCCTCTTCATTTTCAAACACCATCTTTGTGCTCCAACCCAAGCATAACACTGGGAACACTCTGGATCAGGGAAACAGAGCTACAAGTGTCAGAAGCTAAAGGCTAGAGCTATCCATGTTAAGTATGCATGTATTAATTCCAAGACCAATACCTCACCAAACACTTTTCAGCAGCGACCCAACTTCAGGACTCTCATTTAACACTGTCTGGTGTTGTTCTACTTCCCTTCTTGGCCTCTTCCTAATTCCAGAGGCTTGACTTTTAAACATTTTAAGGACCTCATCCCACCTACTCCCACCTTCCTTATCCAATCAAAACAGCACAGCTATTCCTAGAAGGTCCAAATAAGTATTGGTCCAATTACACTATTTCATAATAAGGCATCAAAATATAACCTCCCCCTTTTATAGTCATACTGGGGATTAAACCCAGGGGCACTCTACCACTGAGCTATATCCCCAGTACTTTTTATCATTTATTTTGAGACAGGCTTTCTAAATTGCTGAGGCTGGTCTTCTTTTTTTTTTTTTTTTTTTTTTTTAATATTGAACCCAGAGGTCCTCAACCACTGAATCACACACCAAGCCTTTTTTTAAATCTTTTTTTAATATTTATTTTTTTAGTTGTAGGTGGACACAATATCTTTATTTTATTTTTATGTGGTGCTGAGGATCGAACCCAGTGCCTCACATGTGCTAAGCAAGCGCTCTACCACTGAACTGCAACTCCAGCCCCATCCCCTGCCCTTTTATAAATTTAATTTAGACAAGATTTTTTGCCTCATCATTGCTAAGGCTGGCTTTGAACTCTCAATACTCCTGAGCCATTGGGATTACATGCATGAGCCACGAGAGAGCTAAAAGCATACACATTTTAAAAGAACTAATTAAACATATGGATCTCTAGCCAGGTGAGGTAGTGCACGCCTGTAATCCCAGCACTTTGGGAGGCTGAGACAGGAGAATCGCGAGTTCAAAGTCAGCCTCAGCAATGGTGAGGTGCTAAGCAACTCAGTGAGACCCTGTCTCTACATAAAACACAAAATAGGGCTGGGGATGTGGCTCAGTGGTCAAGTACCCCTGAGTTCAATCCCCAGTACCAAAAAAAAAAAAAAAAAAAAAAAAAAAATCTCTAATCAGGCAATTCATAGATATGAAAGACAATAATAATGGTAATAATAATGGCTACAATTTACCAAGATCTAGTAAGCTTTGTGCCAGGTACTGTTTTCTTGTTTCGCAAGTATTTGATCATCGACTTCTTTAGTCATCACAACCACTTCATAAAATGGGTATAATGGTAATTATTATCACAATTTTTTAGATAAGGAATTTAAGAGCTGATGAAGTTACATAACAAATCCAAAGCCCCACTGCCAGTAAGTGGCATCAAAATTATAGCATTAAATGCCCAGACCCAACATTCCTGAATCACCTACTACTAACAACTTCACCACTGACTAACTCCAGCAGAAATTCATGGAAATCATTCAAGCTCATTCATTCATTTTTTAAATGTTTCTTTAAAGCTTAGTATGAAGCTGGGCATGGTGGTGCACACCTGTAATCCCCACAGCTGTGGAGGCTGAGAGAGGAGAATCGCGAGTTCAAAGCCAGCCTCAGCAGTGGTGAGGCGCTAAGCAACTCAGTGAGACCCTGTCTCTACATAAAACACAAAATAGGGCTGGGGATGTGGCTCAGTGATCGAGTACCCCTCAGTTCAATCCCCAGTACAAAAAAAAAAAAGCTTTATGTTCTGAGAACTTTTCCTGCCACTGGAAATTCAACTGTAGACAATGTTTTTATGGAATTTACAGTCAGAGGAGGCATCCAAAAGTATACAAGGGAACAATGTAATTTTATTTTGGAAAAAAAACTAAAGCAGGATAAGGTAATGCAGAGTAATAAGCTACTTTAGAATAGTGGCCAGAGAGCCTCCCTGGGAACCAGTACTGAAATGAAATCTAAATTATAAAATGGAGCAGTCACAACAAACGCCCAATGAAGAACATTCCAGGGACAAATCATGATAAACGCAGTGGATTAGAGTCAGCTTATCAGTGCCTCAGACAACAGGACAGGTCCATGTGCCTGTGGCTAAAGGAGCAAGGTAGAGGGCAGTCAGAACTTCAATCAGAGACTTAAAGAGAGCCAGCCTACGAACATGAACATGAAAACAAACCCTAACCTAGGCAAGCGCTCTGCCACTGAGCCACAACTCCAGCCCCTGAAGGGTTTTAAGTAAGAGAATAATGTTCTTTGTGTCTTTGAAAAAGGGCTCCCTCTCCCCTGTGTGAAAAATGGATTACAGGGAGACAAAAGGAGAAGACTAAAAAGGAATTAGGGGGCGGTCACTACATCTAGAACCTTTGTAGCACAGTCAATAAAGAGTAGCTGGATGGATGAATGATGCCACAGTCAAGGTAAGAGGAGATGAGGGCTAAGACGAGGGTGTGACAGTGCTGCACGTACTGACAGATACCTATCGAAGTGTCAGGAAACCAAGTGGTTTGTTTGAACTGGGGACTGAACCCAGGACTGAACCACTGAACCACATCCCCATCCCCTTTTATTTTGAGATAGGTTCTAAATTGCTGATACTGCTCTTGAACTTGTGATCCTCCTGCCTCAGTCTCCTGAGTCACTGGGATTACAGGGGTGTGCCATCATGCTTGGCCCAATTCATATTTTAAGAACCAGCAGGCATTTGCCCAAGCTCTCTCAGCACCCTCCTTCCCATTCAAGTCATGATTGGAGGTATAAACTCTAGAATGAACCTTCCCAGATTCAGACTTAGATTCCATTCTTTCCAGTCAAATTATTCTCCCTCTCTGTGCTGCCACCCTGCCACCACAACTGCCATGCTGCCTCCTCCTCTGCTGCAGCACCACTCGCTGCTATGCCCTAGCTCCTCACCTCTCTGCCTCCTCAGCCTTCTCAACAATGTCACCACAGTCCTCTTCCAGGTGAGCAAATGCTACTGACAGCACCAAAAAGAACTTAATGATGAATGAGCAATTAGCTTAGGTTAGATGGCAAGACTCTTAGACAACTGTTAATTTCTACAAAAAAAAATTAACTAAAGGAGCTTATTCTTACATATATGACCAGTTCTTTAGCATGACTATTTGATCTCTTGTAATCTTCTAGGGGAGTAGACTGATAACAGATAAATCCACCAATGCCTGCAATTTCTTGTCAGGGAAAAGTGTTGAATTTTTTTCCAGAATAAAACTAACAAATTAATTTTTTAAACTTCCTGTTAATCAGAATTCCTTTCAGAATTACTATTACAGTTAAACTCTAAAACATTACATCATTTTGTGCCTTCAAAATATCTGTTCCCAAAAATAAGATTCTCCCCTCCCAAAGCCAAGGATTAGGAAAGAACAAGAGGTGGGGGGACCCTTTTCTATTAGGAATTAGAGTAGAAAAATCACTCCGTAGTTAGGATTGCAACAGCCATCAGCAAATGGCTTTGTGGCCTGCCAGCCTCTGATTCTGATTTGTGCAACTCTTTTCTCTTATTGCCATAAAACTTTTTAATTGAACTACCAAATACAATCATACTCTTGGCCCTGAGTGGCCCATATTTAAACATCACAGAGTTTTATAATATACCAATAGTGCCTTTAAAACTAGAGTTAGAACAAAGATATATTTTACCTATTGCTGGGATCACATTATTTTACTATCAAATTCCTTGAGTTGCCATGAGCAAACACTGTTGTTTAGGCACAGAATCTTAGGATACTGCTTTCCTCTCCCATGACAGCTTGTGTTATACAGGTACCAAATACAGCAAGTACTGCTACTGTAAGGTGCCAGGAAGAGGAACACAGAAATGCTTCAAGCTGAGGGCACAGTGATGGGTACAGAACCCACAGGCTTCCTGCAGCAGCTCTCTCCAGCACAGACAGTATAACTGCAGCAACCAGGATCCATCAAAGTCAGTCCCCCAAGGAATTCCCAGGGAGAGCTGAATTCTGTGGACATCTTCTGTAACTGTCAAAAGCTGCACAGAGTAGACACAAAAAATACTAATAAAATAGCATGCCAATTATCAACAAGATTTTCCCACTGTATATTTTCCTGAAAAAAATGAGTTAAGATTTATGAATGTACACACATATTTTCATTCCCTAGTAGACCATATAATATAGAGAAGCAAATGCTATATTGAAATTCTCTTTTTCTTGGGGGGTGGGGGGACACGAGGATTGATCCTGGGCACTCCACTACTGAGCTACATTCCCAGTCCTTTTTTATATTTTATTTTAAGACAGGGTCTCACTAAGTTGCCCAGGCTGACTTTAACTTGCGACCTCCTGCCTCCACCTCCTCAGTGGCTCAGATTACAGGCATGTATCACTACATCTGGCTTCCTTTTGCTCTTTATGAAAACTGAATGTAAAAAAAAAAAAATCTTTCTTTATCCTAAAAAACAGTAGTAGTTAGGATGAAAGGGAAAAAATGATAATTAAGGAAGAAAAAACTAAACATCTAAAATGGGAATAGGATGCACAAATCACACGGCAGAAAAGGGACACTCAACTTGTCTTTTTTAGACAATTCCTCCTACACACATTTTCTACAGTGTCTGCCAAGGAAACAGCCACACATACTCCAGGCTTTCAGAATTAATGTTATATTAACAAGAAGAACATCAAAGATTCTCATTATCAAAAAATAACCTTACTAAATGCTTATGAATAATTTGGATTTGTAATGTCTTTTTTAAATTGTGGGGTTTTAATGCCAACTTTTCTATTTAAACAAAAAACAAAAAACAAAACAGCCACAACTATTAGTTCTGTTTTGTTTTTTGTTTTTTTGTTTTTTTTTTTGGGTACTGGGGATTGAACTCAGGGGCACTCGACCACTGAGCCACATCCCCAGCCCTATTTTTGTGTTTTATGTAGAGACAGGGTCTCACTGAGTTGCTTAGCGCCTCGCCATTGCTGAGGCTGGCTTTGAACTCGCGATCCTCCTGCCTCAGCCTCCCTGAGTGCTGGGATTACAGGCTTGAGCCACCGCGCCCGGCTTAGTTCTGATTTTAACACAAACTAAGAGCTTAAAGCTGTATTAACAGATCCCTTTTCATAACTAATCGGAAAGAGCAATTTTTTAAAACCTAGTAATAAGAATCATGACATATTTTAGAAAACTGTTTTTGCTAAGAAGGTGTTCTCTCACTTGTTTATAATATTGAGGGGATGCTTGTATTTTACAAAGACAAATTTTAAGTATTAATTAACAGAAAACTGGAAAAACTAGTACTTTGCCTACATAAAAATCATTTTTCTTTCATGTTCTGAAACACTTTATTTGATGTGACTTGAAATAAATATATTTCTAAATGCAAAATCCATCCTTTTTTTCTATTCTCTCTAAAATTAATCTCTATGGATTTATCAGCTATGGAAAATCTTCAGGTTAATAAGACTTTTGGTCCTAGTTTGTCTTTGATCAATTCAAACTACTATAATACCAACCACATGATCTGAAAAGCAATTATCAACCTTGACTTTCTCCAGTGAGAGCTGCTCCAAAGTGCATGGCATGCCTGAGCACAGTTCCTGAAACAGATGTTTTCTGCTGCCCATCATGGCAATCTCTTGGGAATCTCTGGAAAATATGTAGTCAAGTCATCCCTGTTCACAAAAACCCACCAACCACACCTCTGCCCATCCTGCCACTGGGGGGAAAAAAAAAAAACCACCACATTTAGGACATGCCATTTCAGATCTAGTCTCTCATTTGTTCTTTACCACACACCCAAAGATTGGGTATTATTATTATCCCCATATTAGAGATAAGGAAACTGGGGAGGGGGGCTTACACAAAATTCAGATTAAAACCCTATGTTGTCTAAGCTGGATGTGGTGGCACACACTTGCAGTCCTAGCTACCCAGGATTCTGAGACAAGAGGATCATTTGAGCCCATCAATTTTGAGACCAGCCAGACCTTGTCTCAAAAATAAATAAAAAGCCAGTGGCAGTGGCACATGCCTGTAATTCCAGCTACTTCAGGAGGCTGAGGCAGGAGGACTTCAAGTCTGAGACCAGCCTGGGCAACTTAATGAGATACTGTCTCAAAAAATAAAAAGGGGGCTGAGATTGTAGCTCAGCGGTAGAGCGCTTGCCTCGCATGCGTGAGCCCTGGGTTGGATCCTCAGCACCACATACAAAGCAATAAAATAAAGACATTGTGTCCATCTACAACTAAAAAAATATTTTAAAAAATAAAAAAAATAAAAAGGACTGGGGATGTGGCTTGGTGGAAAAGAGATTCAATCCCCAGTATCTATCAATCAATAAACAAACAAACCCAGTACTCTTAACTAGACACTTAAAAAAAACAACAACAACAGGAAGGGAGGAGGAAGAATAGGAAGGAAAAAGTAACTGGCAAAGTAAGTAACTGGTGAAAAGGCTAATTTTGAGGCAATGTGGGCCAGCCTGAAGGGGAAAACATCAAAACCCTCTATACCTCTCTTCCTACTCTCTAGAGCCTCCTCACAAAACATCTGACATGTCCCTCACCCTGGCATTTCACCTAGAGTACCTGAACTCTAACTACGGGAAATCTGAGAAGCTAGGTAGCTGAGCATAGAGATTTAGCACTTGTGCTGTGGATCCTGACTGCCAATGTCTAATCCCTGCCCTACCACTTGCTAGCTGTACATCCTCTGTAAATTACTCTCTCTGCTGGGGTTTCATCATCTGCAAAATGGAAAAATACCAGCATATACTTCACTGTGTTGTTACAATGATAAGTTTCCTTAACACGATATCATGAAGCTTGATAAAATGTCTGGCACACTGTAAGCTTGCAATAAAGGCTACCCATTATTATTTATTTATACCTTTCTTTTAAATGCAAAATTTTCTGGGAGAATAACCTATAAAACAACTTGATGGGAAACAGTTTGATCAGATTGCTGAGAGTTGGAGCCATCAAAGCTTTTATATTCCAGAAACTCAGGTTAGTACAGTTCCTGCACAGAGCACCTGAGGGGTAGAGCAGGTGTGCAACAACAAGTTGCTAGCACGGAGGGCCCTCAGAGGGTCCTCGGGCTGAGGGAAGACGCAGGAAGGTCACACAGAAAAATGGGAGGATACCCAACCCAAACTCTGTCCACTTCCTAATTATGCCTAAAGTCAGCACTGTTCCCAAGGAGAAAAATACTCTTCTCTATAATGTCTGGCAATAACCTGACTCAACCATCTTCTTAATTAAAAAAAAAAATTATATGTAGTCAGGTCTTCTGGCTACATCTATAGAATCATATTCTCTGATTTCTCCATACCGTCTTCTCCTACATAATCATGTAGAAGTGAACATTAAGAACACTTCATTAAGCCGGGCGCGGTGGCTCACGCTTGTAATCCCAGCACTTAGGGAGGCTGAGACAGGAGAATCGCGAGTTCAAAGCCAGCCTCAGCAATGGCGAGGTGCTAAGCAACTCAGTGAGACCCTGTCTCTACATAAAACACAAAATAGGGCTGGGGATGTGGCTCAGGGATCGAGTGCCCCTGAGTTCAATCCCCAGTACCAAAAAAAAAAAAAAAGAACACTTCATTAAGCAGGCAGGGTTCTCAACATCTGTCCATTACAAATTAGCAGACCAGCATTCAAAAGCAATCGCAACAGCTTAGCCTGACCACATGTACTCTAACTTCTTAAAAATTAAAAACAGTGGAGCCATTTTATCTCCAACTAAAAAGCAACTTGCGATAACAAGGGCAATATTCTGAAAGGAAGCCTGTTTTCGTTACCTGGTACCTACCTGAAAACCTCTCTGATGGGAGAATTTAAATGGTAGGGTAGAAGGGGGCAAGTCCATTTCTTAGGGCTCCTGAACACCTACACCAAAGTCAAACTTAAATGAACCTGGTTAGTTTCGTGCTGCTGATTTCCTCTACGTTATCAAATTAAAAACAAAAAACAAACAGCACACAAAGTATGTTATTTTGAAAAGCCCAGAGTACTGTACTTATTCCTACTGCAACTGGTAAGCTAAACAGGCTCAATGTTAACTCCACAAACTACCCCAGAGAAGTCCTTCCATTTCCTATATAGTCCTTCCTTTAGCTTAGGATCCCTTTTATTTAAAAAAATAAAAATAAAAAAAGTAACTTACAAGTCAGTATCATCATTGTTATATACAACGCACAAAAGAACTAAAAGAAAAGGCACACCTAAAAATTTCCCCCACCTGATAGTACCATTATGTGAGCATTTGCCCAGGTAACTCTGCTTTGATTGCAAAAGGTTTTAAAAGACCAAAAGACTAATTCAAAATAATAACAGGTAAAATTTACACAGCTCTTCATTTTGTAGCAGGCCTAGCCTAGAATAACCCTCTAATCCTCTTAACAGCCCTTAAAGGGCCACTATTATCAAATTA
This sequence comes from Geosciurus inauris, assembly GCA_004024805.1. Classification (NCBI taxonomy): domain Eukaryota; kingdom Metazoa; phylum Chordata; class Mammalia; order Rodentia; family Sciuridae; genus Geosciurus; species Geosciurus inauris. The sequence goes on from PVHX01002920.1 coordinate 129,201, forward strand.
CTTATGGCAAAAAATATAAAAGTCAACTAACTGTCCCCTCTGTCACACAGCTACACATGTTAGAAAAAGAATTTGAACTCCCGCCTCCTGAGTCTGCACTCTCATTCCCTACACGGTGCTACTCTTCAAATGAAAAAAACTGAGTCATCCCAAAGACTGTCAGATGCTTGCTTTTCATTTCTAATCCTTCCACCTAAGAGAAGCACCTCTTTGCAGTTTTATATTCTTACACTAAATCGTATCTTAGGAACATTTTTTTTCTTTCTTTTTATAAAGAAAAGGAAGGCTCTGGGGCTGGGATTGTAACTCAGCGGTAGAGCGCTTGCCTCGCATGCGTGGGGCCCTGGGTTTGATCCTCAGCACCACATACAAAGCAATAAAAAAATACATTGTGTCCATCTACAACTAAAAAAATATTTAAAAAAAAAAAAAAGGAAAGAAAGAAAAGGAAGGCTCTTAGTATCATCTTCAAACTACAAGAAACATGGAAGGCACATTACATTATCACTTATAACCCAAGCAAGAGAAATTCAGGTTGTGACAAGAATCTATCCATTGATGCACAACCGTATAGTAGTAATCCATAAAAGTTCAAAATAACAACGCACATTTTCTCTCATTGAGGGACATATTATAAAAGTAAAAACACTTGCTGGGCGCAGTGGCCTATAATCCCAGCAACTCAGGAGGCTGAACAGAACTCCAAGTTCGAGACCAGCCTCAACAACTTAGCAAGACCCTGTCTCAAAATAAAATTTTAAAAAAAATTTTAAGAAGGACTGGGGATGTGGCTCACTGCTGGAAGGAAGGAAGGAAGGGAGGGAGGGAGGGAGGGAGGGAGGGAGGGAGGAAGGAAGGAAGGAAGGAAGGAAGGAAGGAAGGAAGGAAGGAAGGAAGGAAGGAACCAAGTAAAAGCACTGCCAAATTGACAGATAACTTGTGTTCAGTCAGAGGGCTAGAAGTGAACCAAGGTTTCCTAAAACCTAGCCTGTAATCTTTCTTATGCTACATTGAATATTTCAAGTAATAAACTCTTTTCCTTTGTAGTAAACTGATATGATCAAAAGAAATAAGGGAAAAGCCGGGCGCAGTGGCTCAAGCCTGTAATCCCAGCACTTAGGGAGGCTGAGACAGGAGAATCGCGAGTTCAAACCAGCCTCAGCAATGGCGAGGTGCTAAGCAACTCAGTGAGACCCTGTCTCTACATAAAACACAAAATAGGGCTGGGGATGTGGCTCAGTGGTCCAGTACCCTGAATTCAATCCCCAGTACCAAAAAAAAAGAAAGAAAGAAAGAAAGAAAGAAGGGAAACTTCCCAGAGATAGTTTATGTTCAAAACAATTTCAAGTGCCAAATTTTCAGCTATTTCATAATTTTTGCTGTCATAACATTCTGTTACAAAGAAATAATTTCCAAATACATTTTAATAAAATTCCCATTTAAAATACATACTGCTTAAAAAAATAGTAATAATAATCTGTCCTGAGCCATTAGAAAAAGATGTATACCATGTTCTTTTAATAGGCCTAAATGAAGAAGGATCAATATTATTTTAATTTTTAAAGGTCTGTTTATAAAATGCAATCATCCTTCATTAAAAATGCAAGCTGTGCTTCATGAGAGGTTAGCGTAAATGATTCATAGAGATTTCTCTCCAGTATAATCTTCCTCTCCTGGGAGTTTCCTTCAGATGTTTCATCAAACCACTCAAGCCATTATTAAAAAAGCTTTCCTGTGACTGATGGGGAAAAAAAACAGTAAGAATACATTTCCCCACTCCCCTTCACCACTGCCTCTTCCACTTGAGTGATTCATGCCTTTTTCAGTCAAAAGTAAAATTGATTCCTCATATTCTACACATTTTGTAATAATTTCTCCTCAGAAGCATTTTAAGATTGTTTTATAATATTCAAAACAAGGAATTCAATTTTTAAAAGTCAGAAGGTTGTGATTCACTTACTTATTCTGATATTTCATTATGTTGTTGCCTTTCATTAAAACTGAAGGAAATCTACCTTTTATGTGATGTATTTTAAAAGATTTTAAAATGTTGTGACTCTATCTGGTTTGCAACCAGAGAAATGGAAAAATTGAGCTTTACATATGTACTATGACTTGAAATGGAATTAAATAAATTAATTTTTTAAAAAAGATTTTAAAATGTTAACTCATCAAAGTCAAGACACTCCAAATTTAAATTCAATTCTCTTCTATTTAAAAATGCTAATGAAAATGGCTGTTTCAATGCTGCAGCATCTGGCTCATTATAACATTTGGTTTTAACTAATAAATCCTTAATTATTAAATTTCGATGTTCCACTGGTTTCACATAGATAAGCCAAACACATATTGCTACAATTATAAATACCTGAGAAAAATTATTTGACAACAAGCCACAGGAAAAGCCTTTTCCTGATGTTCTGACTGTCATTTAACCAAGTACCTCAGGGACACACACCCAAAAGACTACCCATTAAACAATTGGGCCCTGGTAGATGCAGGTACTACATTACTGGCTAGCAAATCTTAAACTCTTCTGGTTACTCAAGTACAATACACAGAATAATTTGTCTGCTTGTACAAATGGGCTGGTTTTTGGAGGTTTTTTCCAAATGCTTTTTCAGAACAAATGTGTCAAAGCTGAATGTAATCATATGCCCTAATTCTGGCTTTACCAAGCAGACTCTATCTCCACCCAACTTGATGTTTTTATTAAGGTGTTACTGAGTACATTTAATCAAGGCATTACTGCACATCATTATGTCTAGTAAACGTTGAAATCCCTGAGAGATACATTTGGTTTTAAGCCTTAATACATGTTAGGAAACGTTTCATTTCTCTCTCCCACCCCCAATTCTTTTTTTTTTTTTTTAATTCCTCTTCTTCCTCCTTTTTAATCAGCAACATCGACAGAACTGACTGAGCATTTTACAATGGAGTTGCAGAGTGTGTGTGTTCAATCGTTAGGCTTCCCAGAAGGTTCATCAGTGTTACACTAGAAAGTCAAACAAGGCAATTCTGCAGTCTGCTGAAAGCTGGCATAAGAAAAAAGGCTGATACGAAAGAATTTCATTTTAAATAGAGGACATTTAGGACTTTAAAAAGCAACATTATGATAAAATTTTCAAGATCTTTGTTCTGGCATTAGCCCACACTTTACAGGTCTAATTCAGAGATATCTAAATGCTGTTTCTAAAAGAGTTAGTATGCAGGGAGAAAAGTGATCCACCAGATTTGCCATTCAAGTACCCTCCTACTAAAAAACTGCAGGTGTATGTTTTGCCCTCCTGGAGGAAAAGGCCATGGATCCTCGATTATGCTGATCAGGTGGGATCAAGAAGTTCATTTAAAACAAAGATTTTTGGTGATTTTAATACTAATCTGAGTATAAATAAAACAAGAATTTTCAGATCTTACATATTTATATAACAAAATCAATACATCAATAATTTTCCATGATTAGAAGCAGCTATGGAAAAATCTTCTCAGACATTATGTTTAACTAGCACTTGTATATAACAGTTCCACTCTCCCGCCAGCCGCAGTGGTACACACCTATACACACCTGTAATCCCAGCAACTCAGGAGACTGAGGCAGGAGGACTGCCAAGTTCAAAGCCAGCCTCAGCAAGTCTCAGATTTAAAAAAATAAAAAAATGAAGCTCAGTGACAAGCGCCCCTGGGTTCAATGCCTAGTACCAAAAAAACACACAGTTCCCCTCTCTATATACTTCATTCTTCAAGAAACCCCAACTTATTTGTTTCCACTGGTTTCTAGGTAACCAAAAATAAAAACTGACTATCTGTGGGAAAGAAAACCTCTTCCTTCAGTACCTGCACTTACAGAATACAAATTTTGATTTAACACAAAGGTTCACCTTTGCATGGGCAATTCCAAAGTCTAAACATCATGGCAAGAGGTAAGAGCAGCTAGCAGTGGTAACAAACAACAAAGGAAGGGTCTTCAGTGCTACCTCTGGCAGCAGCACAGATGACTCTGTAGGCCACTGGCTATGCTTAATCTAACATGAAACTAAACACAGTCAAAACATCTGGTGCACCACCGATGGTTATCAGGATGAATTAAATCTGTCATCACACACAAACCCACTCAATATTCTATTTATGTCCTCCCTTTTATTTAAAACACAAAACTAAAAATCTCCATTTACTTTTGTTTTTTATCTTAACAGTCTTCTACAGTAAAGAAAAAAAAAAGGCAGGTTTTGTAGGAAATAATGTTTATACAATTTGATAAGACTTCTTCAAAAAAACTACAAAATTTTGTATATAAACTATGAAAGGGCCCATGGAAGAGAGGATTCCTTTAGTTTAGGCTTCATTAGCTCCTTCCACCTCTGGGCAGGGTTGGAAGGCAGCACAAAGACTAAATGGTACACAAAGTGGCACATGGAATTGGTTCAAAGAATACAAAAATATACAAAGCAGATAATCTAACTGACAACCTGAAGAGGAGTAAATATGACTTCTAGGCAAGCATATCAGCAAGCAAAAACTATACTCTTAGAGCTGATTTAGAACATGTTTCTAAAATGTAGAATCCCAAATATTTGGCTCACTACCACAAAAAGTACTATAATAAGAACCTAGGCTGGGGATGTAGCTCGGTGGTGGAGCTGACCTAGCAAGTGTGAGGCCCTGGGTTCAATCCCAGCACTGAGCGGGGGAAGGGTGGTGGGAGGAGAGAAGGTAATGAAAGAATCAAATGATTAATCAAACAATCAATGTTCTACACATATATTCTTTTTTCTTTTTTGTGGTACTGAGAATGAAACCCAAAGCCTCAAAGATGCTAGGCAAGTGCTCCACCCCTAAGCTACATCCCCAATCCTCATTTTGAAACAGAGTCTCATTAAATTACCTAGGCTGACCTCAAATTTGCAATCCTCCTGCTTCAGCTTTCCACGTAGCTGGAATTACAGTAACTATGCTTCATAAAGCAAAATTAGTTTTTCTTGTTGTTGCTATTTTGGGGGACAGAATTTGGGACTAAACCCAGGGGCACGTAACTACTATGCCACATCCCCAGCCCTTTTTGTTTTTCTTTGAGACAGGTCTCCTGCCTCATCCTCCCAAGTCACTGGAATTACAGGCATGTACCACCACACCCAGCTAAAATTAGATCATTTCTAACAATTTGTTTGGTGGGGTTTTTTGTTTCTGTTTTTGGGGTTTTTTGGTACTGGAGATTGACTCAGGGGCACTCGACCACTGAGCCACATCCCCAGCCCTATTTTGTGTTTTATGTAGAGACAGGGTCTCACTGAGTTGCTCAGCGCCTCGCCATTGCTGAGGCTGGCTTTGAACTCGCGATTCTCCTGACTCAGCCTCCCAAAGTGCTGGGATTACAGGCTTGTGCCCCAGCACCCAGCTAACAATTTGTTATTAAAAAGAGACAGACTGCCACTTCTTACTGAAATAACTACTGCCTAAGCGGCAATACTGAAATTATTCCATTTTTCACTGCATCGCTTTAAAGATATTCGATGAAAAGAATTTTTATTTTCTTCAATATTTTTTTAGTTGTAGATAGACACAATATCTTTATTTATTTATTTTTATGCGGTGCTGAGGACCAAGCCCAGTGCCTCACACATGCAAGGCAAGCCTCTGCCACTGAGCCACAACCCCAGTCCCGTGGAAAGAATTTTTAAATCTAATGCTATAAAATTTAACTTTATTCTCTCTTTTTTCTTTCTTTCTTTTTTTTTTTTTTTTTTTTTTTTTTTTTTTTTTTTGGTTAAGATGGGTCTCATCTTGTTGAACTTTCATTTCCCAAGTAACTGTGATTATAGGTATACACTCCACCACACCCAGCCTCATCCACTCTTTTAAACAAAAAGAACCTAAATTCTGATTCTGCATCTAAAAAAGAAGAGGACATGCCATATAATAAATTCAGTACAATCAAAATGAAAACCACAGTGCTGTTCAACTTTTTTCATCTTGACTTGAGTTGTTAAAAAAAAAAATTATTACAATTAATGCATCAAATGCTTAAAACTATCATAATTCTGTCCTTTTTATTACTGGTAATACTATTCCTAAAATATTAGTCTGCTTTGCTATAGTAGTACATCTTTTTGAAAGTCCTCTGTAAAGAGAAGAATCACTTTAACATTAGAAGGAAGACATGCAATTATATCAATTTGGCACTGAAAATAAAGTTGTTATAGTTTTAATGGGTATTAAACTTTGAAAATGACTCCACCATTAGAGAGCCACTTAATTTTTTTCACTGCTTCCAATATTACCAGTAATGGTGAAAGATAATGAAGCCATTCACCATTCAACACAAAAACACAAACCAAGTGTCCAAACCTGGCAAATGTCTCAAAGTAAACATTTTCCTGTTTCTGTTAAATGAAATTTCTAATAGCCACTGTCCCTAGATAGCGAGTTACTGCTCCTCTTTCCTGTACTAAATAATCAATTTTTTAGAAAATTAACACTTGGGGCTGGGGCTGTAGCTCAGTGGTAGAGTGCTCGCCTAGCATGCGTGAGGCCACTGGGTTCAATCCTCAGCATCACCCAAAAGTAAAATAAAGATATTCTGTCCACCTACAACTAAAGAATAAATATTAAAAAAAAAATTAACACTTAACACTGAGGAAATACCCCTGGAAATTATCACCCTCTACTCACAACTAAGTGAATGAACCATATGAGCTGCTGCTATAGTTTGGATCCTAAACGCCTTCCCCCACCAAAAGCCAACAACGTGTTAGAGGCTTCCTCCCCAGCCTGTGGCACTACTGGCCACAGTAGTATTTAATATTTTTTTTTATATTTTTTTAAATATTTTTTAATTGTAGATGGACACAATGTCTTTATTTTATTGCCTTGTATGTGGTGCTGAGGATCGAACCCAGGGCCTCACGCATGCGAGGCAAGCGCTGTACCGCTGAGCTGCAATCCCAGCCCTGGCATCTTTTTTTTTTAATTAATTTATTTATTTATTTAAATGCATTTCAAGTCATAGTACATATATAGAGCTCAATTTTTCCAACACTCTGGTTGCAAACCAGAGTCATACCATTTGTGTCTTCACACATGCACCTAGGTAGTGATGACCATCTCACTCAACCGTCTTTACTACACGCATTCCCCCTTCCCTCCCCCCACCTCTCCCCTCCCCCATCCGGAGTTCCTCCATTTCTCCTATGTTCCCCATTCCCATCCCCCTTATGTATCAGCATCCACTAATCAGAGAGAACATTCAGCATTTGTTTTTTTGGGATTGGCTTACTTCACTTAGCATAATGTTCTCCAATTCCATCCATTTACCTGCAAATGCCATAATTTTATTCTCTTTTATTGCTGAATAATATTCCATTGTGTATATGTACCACAGTACATTGTGTATATGTACCACAATTCATCCATCCACTGAAGGGCGTCTAGGTTGCTTCCACAATTTAGCAATTATGAATTGTGCTGCTATAAACATTGAAGTGGCTGCGTCCCTGTAGTATGCTGTTTTTAAATCTTTAGAGTATAGGCCGAGGAATGGAATAGCTGGATCAAATGGTGGTTCCATTCCAAGTTTTTTAAGGAATCTCCATACTGCTTTCCAGATTGGTTGCACCAGTTTGCAGTCCCACCAGCAATGTTTGAGTCTAGTGGCAGGTTTTAAATCTTTGGGGCTGTGCCCTCAAAGGGGACTGTGAGACCTTGGTTTCTTCCTCTTTTTCTTTCCAGCCAGGAGGTGAGTGGTCCACCGTGATGTGCCTCACTGCAGGCCTGAAGTGATAGTGTCAATAGACAATGGACCGAAATCTCTAAAACTTTGAGCCAAAAGAAGAAACCTTTTATCATTTTAAGTTGAGTTATATCAGGCATTTGTCACACAATCAAAAAGATGACTAACAGCTGCCCAAATCAAATTCTCTCCAGCAAAGAACCAAATTACAAAATTTCCGATCTTATCAGAAAAACAAATATAAGACAATGGGAAGGAAAGCGGCACAAGCTCACTGCGGCAGGTTTGTACATTCCAGCTTTTCTCAACTCTCCACACAGCTGACTCAATTTTGTAGTTGGGTTAAAAGGGCTGGTATATGTGGCTCAGTGCAGAGCACTTGCCTAGCACGTGTGAGGCACTGGGTTCGATCCTTAGCACCACATAAAATAAAGGCATGCTGTCCATCTACAACTCCAAAAAAAATTTTTTTTAAAAACTCAACAAATAAATTTTAAAAGGGCTGGTATAAAGTACCTCACTAATACTTTTAATTGGGCCTCAATTTTTTTCATTCTAAAGTATTCAGTCAATGGAAGTACCAAACATTTTCTAAGTCTATTCACCAAAGGTATTCATCATAAAGATCTTGAATATTTAATACGTATATAAGGACACAAAATGATATTCACAATGGCTAAAATATAGAATCAACCTGTCCATCAAGATGAATGGATAAAGAAGCTAGGCATGGTGGCATATGCCTATACCTCAGCTACTCAGAAGGCTGAGACAGGAGGATCCCAAATTCGAGGCTATCCTCAAAGTAAAATAAGGACTGGGGATACAGCTCAGTAAAACATTAGCATAGACTTTCAATCAGCAAAAACCTAGGCACAGGAGAGCCCAAGAAAGCGAAGGACCAGTAAGCTCAGAAAGAAAACAGCAACTCTAAAATTTCCTATCTACAAACTACATAAGGTTTGGAGGACAAAAAGAAAAATGAAGACTATTTCCACACACCCTAAAGAAGAATGAAAATATTTACCTCAGTAAAGTCACAACCGTAGAAACAAATCCAGAGTCTGTTTTAATTGTTTACATGGTGTAATTCACTCCTCAGGTCATAAATAAGTCCTTCTTGAGAAACAAAAGGGATAAAAATCTACCCATGATCAGATTTTCCAATATGGTATTAAAAATGACTGACCTATAGCCGGGCGCGGTGGCTCAAGCCTGTAATCCCAGCACTTAGGGAGGCTGAGACAGGAGAATCGCGAGTTCAAAGCCAGCCTCAGCAATGGCGAGGCACTAAGCAACTCAGTGAGACCCTGTCTCTACATAAAACACAAAATAGGGCTGGGGATGTGGCTCAGTGGTCGAGTAGCCCTGAGTTCAATCCCCAGTACCAAAAAAAAAAAAAAAGACTGACCTATAATTCAAAAACTAAAGGCACTATCTGACTGAGTCTATTTATTCTTAAGCAAAAATCTAACTCAAGGTCAAAAAGACCTCTGCCACAAGCTGCAGCATACCAATCCCAACAGGCTTTTTCTCAGAGCCCCATGCTGGACATCAACTCTGTGGCTCCATTCTTGATATTCCCTTTCCTTCACTCTGCCTCCTCCAGGTCAAAGAGCACCCCAGGACAGGCTGCAGTTGCTCCAGGTACACTTGGCCCTCTACTCAAGAATGAATGCTAGGGAGGCTGAGACAGGAGAATCGTGAGTTCAAAGCCAGCCTCAGCAATGGTGAGGCGCTAAGCAACTCAGTGAGACCCTGTCTCTACATAAAACAAAATAGGGCTGGGGATGTGGCTCAGTGGTTGAGTACCCCTGAGTTCAATCCCCAGTACCAAAAAAAAAAAAAGAATGAATGCAGGTTTAGTCTCACTTCTGTCTCTAGGGGAAGGACACTATGGAGAGCAACAGAAACACATGGCTTTCTGTAAGATGCTACCCACAGCCCCATCCTGAAAACATGGGAGACCGCAAGAGATGCACAAAATTCAGGAAATATTGCCTCAGGACTAATTAAAACTTGAAAACAGGTTTGGTTTTTTGTTTTCTTTTTTAAGTTAATCATTTTTTAAATGCCTTATTCATCTATGTATTATTTAGCCAAACACTTGGCAGGTAGTCCCAGCTGGGTACTTACATTAGGTAGGAAAGAAGCTCAGATGAACAAACACAATACATGAGTTAAGTGCTAACAGTGGCAGTTCAGAGATGGCCCCCTGAAAGAAATTATGTCTGAATTGTGATGGTCAGCTTTCTGTTGCTGTGAAAGCACACCTGAGAAAATCAACTAATGAGGAGTAAAGATTTGTTTTAGCTCAGTTTCAGAGGTTTCAGTCCACAGTCACCTCACCCCATCACTTTGGGCCTGTACTGGCACAGCACATCGTGGCAGAAGCATGTGACAGGAGGTTTTTCACCTCATGGTGGGAAAGCAAATGGAGACTAAAAACCAATACCCTTTTCAAAGGTACACCTCCACTGACCTAACTTTCTCTCACTAGGCCCCATCTCCTAAATGCTCTACCACCTCCTGTGCACCACAGGTTCCAGACCAATCCTTAAACCCATGGGTATGTTGAGTATCATTTCAAATAACAGCAGAACTAATGCCTGAAAAATCAGACCAGGGTAAGAAGGGAAGAATGTTCACCACCAGAGGGCTGTACCCAGGGAACAAATACAATGAGATTTGTATTTTTACATATTTTTTAAAGGATCAAAAAGCTCCAAAAAGATAGAAAATGGCCACTAAACACAAGACAGAGCTCAACATCCTTAGGAAAATGTAATCAAAACAATAAGGAGCCGGGCGCAGTGGCGCAAGCCTGTAATCCCAGCACTTAGGGAGGCTGAGACAGGAGAATCACAAGTTCAAAGCCAGCCTCAGCAACGGTGAGGCACTAAGCAACTCAGTGAGACCCTGTCTCTACATAAAACACAAAATAGGGCTGGGGATGTGGCTCAGTGGTAGCACACTTGCCTAGCATGTGTGAGGCACTGGGTTCAATTCTTAGCACCACATATAAATAAATATACATAATTATGTTTATGAAAGTTATATAAGTAGCTGGAGAGAATCTGCTTTTATTTTAAGAGGCTGAAAGGTTTCTTAAGCATTTATTTATTCAATTGTAGTGTAATTTAATGTTACGTTTATAACCAGAACTGGATATTTGGGGGGAGGGGGTTACTGGGGATGGAACTCAGGGGCACTCGGCCACTGAGCCACATCCCCAGCCCTATTTTGTGTTTTATGTAGAGACAGGGTCTCACTGAGTTGCTTAGCACCTCGCTGTTGCTGAGGCTGGCTTTGAACTCGTGATCCTCCTATCTCAGCCTCCCTAAGTGCTGGGATTACAGGCTTGAGCCACCGCGCCCAGCGGAACTGGATATTTAAAGAGAGTTAAATCCATCCAACTTGAATTAATCAACATTTAAGAAACTATACTGAGGAATGGGGCTATAGCTCAGTGGTAGAGCACTTGCCTAGCATGCGTGAGACGCTGGGTTTAATCCTCAGCACCACATATAAATAATAAGTGAATAAAATAAAAAAGATACATCAAAAACTAAAAAAAAAAATTTTTAAATTTAGGAAAAAAAAAGAAACTATACCGAATGTTATTTTTCTTTCTTTTTTTTTTTTTTTTTTTTTAAATTTTATTTATTTTTTTAGTTGTAGGTGGACAGAATATCTTTATTTTATTTTTATGTGGTGCTGAGGATCGAACCCAGTGCCTCACGTGTGCTAGGCGAGCACGCTGCCACTGCGCCACAATCCCAGCCCCTTTTCTTTCTTTTTTAATATTTATTTTTTAGTTGTAGACAGACAGAATATCTTTATTTTATTTGTACATGGTGCTGAGGATCGAACCCAGTGCCTCACGCATGCTAGGTGAGCACACTACCACTGCGCCACAACCCCAGCCCGTTATTTTTCTTTTATCTTAATATACTGAATTAATGAATAGAGTAATATGAGTTTTAAACTAAATTTAAGACTTACAGAAAAGTTTTAAATTTTTTTTTAAATATTTATTTTTTAGTTGTAGGTGGACAGAATATCTTTTATTTTTATGTGGTGCTGAGGATCGAACCCAGTGCCTCCTGCGTGCTAGGCGAGCACGCTACCACTGCGCCATAACCCCAGCCCCTTAAATTTTTTAACCTTAATAAACCATTTATTTTTTACACTAGTAACTGACATACTTGGGTATCAATGACATCTAGCACTCATTAAGGGGTGGGAACTGAGACCAATTTAGTTAAATTTAGTTCAAATTTAGTAGCTTCTACTTTCTCTGTGAAATGGAAGAAAATGACCACTTGTAAGAGGTGGAAGAAGCTGGGTGCAGTGGTGCACACCTGTAATTCCTGCACTTTAAGAGGCTGAGATAGGAGAATCACGAGTTCAAAGCCAGCCTCAGCAACAGCAAGGCACTAAACAACTCAGTGAGACCCTGTCTCTACATAAAACACAAAATAGGGCTGAGGGTGTGGCTCAGTGGTCAAGTGCCCCTGAGTTCAATTCCTAGTGCCCAAAAAACAAGAAGTGGAAGAGGTGGACAGTGGCAAAAAAAGAAAAAGTAGGTGAGGAATCCTACTTTAATTGTGAAGGAAGCAGCACCTGTGGGATGAGGCGATGAATGAGGACCACCCACATCATCACAGGCCTAGTCTGCAGCATAGAGACCATGGCTTCACAGAGGTATCCAGCAGCTTAATGATGCCTGTGTCTCTACAATTACTTACAAGCATGATGACTTTCTTCCTAAAAAATGTTATACATCATATTTGGTTACTCTGAAGTATAAAAAGAATATGCTCCTAGACTTTTGGCTTTTCTGCCAGAACTTAAAGACAGAAATAACTAAGGAGAAAACCTGATTAGATAGTATATTGGAGGGAAAACACTCTATGGCCTGAGGGAAAAAAATTTGAGAAAAAAAATTTATTTCCAGGAAAAAAGTGTAAACCATAATATCCATTCCAGAAGATATTCAAATATCATTTATTTGTTATACTTTAATATCATCTCCATGTCCTTTTTCCTCTAATCTTTAAGTCAAGATTCTAAACATGTTATTCAATGAACTTTTTGCAATGATGGAAATATTCTGTCTGCCATGGCTACTGACATTTAAATTGGGGATAACATGACAGAACTTAGTTTTAAATTTTATTTAATTTCATTAATGCAAACAGCTACATCAGGCTATTGCCTACTGTATGGATACAGCAGTAGAGCTACCTATTGCAGAAATCTGGGGGCCAGCTTAGGCTACCAACAGTCCTAAGATCATAACACAAAAGGTGTTATAACACAAGTGCTCCTCAACTTACGATGAGTTTAGGTCCCAACAAGCTTATAAAATGAAAATATCATCAAAGGAAAATGCAGCTAATACTCCTAACCTACTGAATGGCACAGCCTACCTGCACAGTGTACTATGAGCGCTGGCTGTTTCCTCTCCTGATTACATGGCTGGCTGGGATCCTCAGTTCACCGTCCCTGCCCAGGATCTTGAAAGTGTATGAGATCACATATCACTAGTCAGGGAAAAGATCAAAATTCAAATTTTGAAGTACAGTTTCTACTGAATGTGTATCAGTTTTGCACCATCATAAAGTCAAAAAATCTTAAGTTGACTCATAGCAAGTCAGGGACAATCTGCACGTGAATTCACTCATTCACTTTTTTTTTCTAGGGGTTGGGGGGATACTGGGGATTGAACTCGGCAGTACTCGACCACTGAGTCACATCTCCAGCCCTATTTTGTACTTTACTTAGAGACAGGGTCTCACTGAGTTGCTTAGCACCTTGCTTTTGCTAAAGCTGGCTTTGAACTCCCAATCCTCACTGCCTCAGCCTCCCAAGCTGCTGGGATTACAGGCATGTGCCTACCACACCCAACACATTCACTCATTTGTAACATTGACCTCTGCCTATAAAGAGACCTTTGACTCAAATGTCCTAAGAGGTCTGCTCCCTCAAAAATGTGACAGTGGACTAGAAAACCGAAAGAAATTCATTTCATATCCCAAGTTCCAAGAAAATTCAAGTTTACTTAAGAGAAGAAGCCCATCATCCTTAGGTAATAAATGTTTACCAGGCAGTCTCTAAAAACCAGTGGTCAGCAAACTACAGCCCTCAGGCCAAAGGTGGATTGCAGTGAGTTTTTGTCATAGGTTTCCTGGCACACAGCCATACCCATTTGTCCTAACAGATATATCTACACGTCTGGGTTGAGGGGGAAGAATTAAGCAGTTGTGACAAACACCACAAGGCCTAAAACACCCACTATCTTGCCACATACAGAAGGTCTGCCAATCCTATTCTAGGCTAAGAGCTGCTAAAGCTGTTTGTACCAAGTAAGCTGCAAGGAGACTCCATAAGCCACAATCAACTAGGGCGGAAGGTGTGCTCAGTGGAAGAGTGCTCACCTAGCATGAGCAAAGCCCTGGGTTCCAGGCCCAGTACTCATATCAAAGTCATTTAGGTTACAAGAAAAGATTAGGGGCTGGGATTGTGGCGCAGTGGTAGCATGCTCGCCTAGCATGCGTGAGGCACTGGGTTGGATCCTCAGCGCCACATAAAAAAATAAACAAAGGTATTGTGTTCATCTATAACTAAATAAAATATTAAAAAGAAGATTAAACCTAAAAATTATGTTTAAAAATCTTAAAACCTCAGAGTGTTCTCTGTTAATTTGTGGCAATGATATAGTAAAGCACTTGATTTATCTGAATTGTAAAAACTGCTGCATTTTATTTTAAAGCAGTTTTAAGGGGAAAAATGACATTTGAACAATTTATTTAAAATACAATCAGCCCTCTGTATCAGCAGGTACGACATCTGTAAACTCAACCAACTGCAAAAACATATCTGGGAGGTAAAAATGTATCTGTACTAAAGATGTATAGACTTATTTTTCTTATGTTTCTAGACAATATCACAATTGTTTGCAATGATATTTATTTACATAGGTGTTAGAAGAAATCTAGACATGATTGAAAATAGAGGAGAGGTCTGCATAGATTATGTGTAAATATGACATTATTTAAGGGCATTTATATTGAGCATCCACAGATTTTGGTGTCCGTGGGGGATCCTAAGACAACTCCCTTGCAGATACTGAGGAACAACGGCACTGCACTACCCAAGATTCTCTGACCCACTAATGACTGCAGGGCAGAGTGATAGGCAGTTTGCATAATTCAGAATGATCGCCTGCGCTGGATGCGGTGTTGCACACCGGCAGTCCCAGCTACTCAGGAGGCTGAAGCAGGACCATCACTTGAGTCCAGGAGTTTGGGGTCAAGACTAGGCAATACAGAAAGACCCCAGCTCAAAAGAAAAACAGAATGACAACTTTAAGACAAATGAATTCTGAACCATTTTAATGGGTGCAAAATACATTTGTTATTTTTAAAGTACACTAATACATATTGAAGATTTTATAAAAGTTTAAAACAGCCATCATCAAAAATTGTTTTCTAGAATTCCAAGAGCTGATACCAGAGCACACAGTGTCTTCATCTGTAATGGAGAGAACACTCATGCCTCAGAATACTACTATGATGATTATGTGAGGCACTGGCATGAGCTGCAATGCCTGACAAACACAGGAACTCTCAGTGGGCTGGAAGGAGTCAGTCCTCAGGGATTATGGACAATTAGGGCTTACTCTCTCAATAACACGAAACTGTATTTTCAACCTTGTAAAAGCCTTCCATGTTTTGGGCAAAACTACATCTAAGAGAAAATGTCATCAAATAAAATACTTATCAACAAGTAGCTGCCTCGGTTTACTCACAGCCTTACTGCTTACTAGCTGTGTCCTCAGTGTCTCATCTTAAGAAATAACAGTGGGCTGGGATTGTGGCTCAGCGGCAGAGCGCTTGCCTCACATGCGTGAGGCCCTGGGTTCGATTCTCAGCACCACATACAGAGCAATAAAATAAAGACATTGTGTCCATCTACAAAAAAACTTAAAAAAGAAAAAGAAATAACAGTACTTTCACTTCAAGAAGGACATGGGAAGGATGGTTGTGATGTGCAATAGTACTGTGGCACTCTGCATGCACTCAATAAAACAATGTGTTTTAAGAACCTGTGACTAATATACTGTAGACAGGAATGTAAAATGATACCTTTACAGAGGCCAATCTAGCAATTTTTGTTAAAATTCTAAATGTGCTTTTCTACTTCATTTGTAAGAATTCATTCCATTAACATATTCAAAGGAACCGGGTTGGTGGCTCACACCTGTAATCCCTGCACTTTGGAAGGCGGAGACAGGAGAATCGGGAGTTCAAAGCCAGCCTCAGCAACAGCGAGGCACTAAGCAACTCAATGAGACCCTGTCTCTACATAAAACACAAAACAGGGATGGGGTTGTGGCTCAGTGGTCAAGTGCTCCTGAGTTCAATCCTCAGTACCAAAAACAAAAAACAAAACAAAACAAATATTCAAAGGCTTATAAAAGATATTGACAAAGATATTAACAGTAGCATCATTCATAATAGCAAAAAACTGAATACAGCTTAAACATTCATCAATAGGGAATTGGCTAAATTATAATACTGATATACTTCACTATGGAATACCATATAATGATTTAAAAATGAACTGTGTGTCTACACAGAAAAATGTTCACAATTTATAGTCAAATTAAAAACTCACAGTACCATTAAGCAGAGTAGAAACTCATTTTTGTTAATTTTTTTTACAAGATAGACAAATGTATATTTTTTGTTCTTCTTAGGTAGACATGAAAGTAGAGTGTATTTTGACATATTATATGTGGAGTATAACCTCCCACTGTGGTTGTACACAATGTGGCCTTTCACTGGTCATGTATTCATTATATGAACAAAGGAAAGTTATGTCTGAGCCGGGCGCAGTGGCGCACACCTGAAATCCCATCATTTAGGGAGGCTGAGACAGCAAAGTCTTGAGTTCAAAGCCAGCCTCAGCAACAGTGAGGCACTAACTGACCCTGTCTCTACATAAAACACAAAATAGGGCTGAGGGTGTGGCTCAGTGGTCCAGCGCCCCTGAGTTCAATCTGCAGTACCAAAAAAAAAGAAAGTAAGTTCTGTCTGATTCATTCTACTGTCTTTCCTTTCCGCATCCTCCCTCCCTTCCCTTCATTCCCCTTTGTCTAATCCAATGAACTTCTATTCTGCCCCCACCGACTCCATTGTGTGTTAGCATCCACATATCAAAGAGAACATTTGGCCTTTTGTTGGGGGAGGGGACTGCCTTATTTCACTTAGCATGATATTCTCATCCCATTCATTTACCAGCAAATGCCATAAATTCATTCTTCTTTATGGCTGAGTAATAGTCCATTGTGTATATATACCACATTACAAAATGCATGTATTTTTAATAGAAAATGCTAGAAATAATTTATATCAAACTACCAACAGTTATCATTTTGGAGGTCAGATCTATTAGGGAATTTTATTTGGTAAATTATAAATTCTGCATTATACAAAATTTATAATTAGCATATATTACTTTTGTAGACAGGAAAAAATAGAACCTTTAAAATAGGTTTTTAAACACTTTAATAATGTGAGAAATTGAGTCTAGGGTTGTGGCTCAGTGGTAGAGTGCTGGCCTGGCATGTGTGAGGCACTGGGTTCAATCCTCAGCATCACATAAAAATAAATTTAAACAATAAAGTTTAAAAAAATTTTTTTAAATAATAATAGTGAAATTGTTATGCTACAAATGTTGCTTTAGGAAAAGATATAAAGCTATGTGACCAGGCTGGTGCACACCTATAATCCCAGTAACTCTGAAGGATCACAAGTTCAAGGCCAGCTTCAGCAACACAGCAAGTCCCTATTTCAAAATAAAGAGAGAACTGGAGATGTAGTTCAGTGGTAAAGCACCCCTAGGTTCAATTCCAAGTATGGAAAAAATAAAAACTGTATATGTTTACACGTGTGTGTGTTTGTGTGTTCTCCCAATTTTGTAAAACAATCCAATTTTATAATATACGACTAGAAAAAGAGATCAGAAGAAAACACACCAAAATGCTAACAGCTGTTATCTCTACAAATTCCAGGGACTTTCAAGTAAGGACTTCAACTGTTTTATCCTGAAATGAATGAAAAAATATTTCCAGTTATAACCTACTTATAAGTTGGACTAAAACTTAACTACTACTTCAAATATTTTGTTCTGATACATGATTTTACATTATCCTCTTGAAGCACTATTCCAAATAAAATTTTACAGAGTACAGACTATCCTTTCTCTAATGTATGCTTTGGTACCTTTGTGAGACAATCATTGGCTCTATGTATGCAGATTGATTTCTGGGTTCTCTATTCTGTTTTGTTGGTCCACATGTTGGTTTTCACACCAGTACCATGCATTCTGTTATAATTACTATAACTTTGTAGTATGGTTTAAATGTGATGCCTCCACCTATGTCCTGATGTCCTTTTTGCTCAGGATGGCTTTGACTATTCTGGATCTTTTGTGGATCTATATAAACTTTATATTTGTCCTTCCTATTTCTGTGAAGAATGTCATTGATATTTTGATGTGGACTGCATCCAATTTGTAGATCACCTTTGAAAAATGAAATCACTATATCAAAGGAATACTTATACCTCAACTTTATTGCACTATTCACAACTGCCAAGATAGAGTCAACCAAGATGTCCAATGACTGATAGATGAGTAAAGAAAATATGGTACACATACACAATGGAATATTAGTGGGCTATTTAATAAGTTATGAAATACCTGTTATTTGCAACAACATGAATGGAACTAGAAGACATTATGTTAAACATATAAAACACACAAAGACAAATACTTCATGTTCTCACTCGTTTATGTAAGCTAAAAAAGTTGATCTCACAGAGGCAGAGTACCGAATAGTGGTCACTAGAAACTGAGAAGAGAAAGAAGGATACAAAAGAGCTAAGTAATAGGTACCAAAATACAATTAGGCAGGTAGGACTAATTAGTGCTAGTATTCAATACAACACAGAATAATTATAGTCTACAATTCACTAAAATTTCAAAATATTTTAAAATTTTTCAAAATAATAAAAGTTTTCAAAGACTCCCAACACATGGAAATGATCAACGTGTGAGAAAAGGGAAATGTTAATTACCCTGATGTGATCACTACACATTTATACATGTACTGAACTCAGGGTGTAGTTCGGTGATAGAGTGCTTACCTAGCATGCATAAGGCCTTGGGTTCAATCCCTAACATTAAAAATATATATATATACTGCACCGCCAACAATGTACAAATATTATGTGCCAATTAAAACTTAAAAAATAAAAGTCATTCCAAGATAGAAAAAAATTTTTTACAAAGTGAACTTAGAAATCCATCAAGAAAAAAAGTACAATTACATACCTTGTTTTGGTAAGAACTTTATTTTGACCTTGAGGAATTTAATAAGTAAAAGTAGTGTTTCTAAGAAAAATTCACTTCTTAAATAAAAAAGGCTTATCTCCACTAAATAAGTGAACATCTGGTCTGCACCTTTAAGATAATATCAAATACATATTTTTAAAGATTTTTTTGTTTACTGAATTACCAAAAAAAGGTTTTTTTAAATATTTTTAGTTGTAGATTAACACAATATATTTATTTTCATGTGGTGCTGAGGATTGAATCCAGTGTCTCATATGTGCTAGGCAAGCACTCCACCACTGAGCCACAACCCTAGCTTTGTTTTGTTTTTTTTCAACTTCAAAAATGTTGTCACTATTCAACATCTCAATGTAAAGACGTGCAAGTAAGACATCTGTCTAAACAGAGGTGTTTAATATCCCATTCTTTGAAATCCTATAGCAATGGGTTAAAATTACATAAAATCATATCCAGATGGTATGTCTTTCATAACAAGTCTCATCCAAACAAAGCATATGCTGAAAATAAGTTGCCATTTTTATGCCACTATTAACCAAAGGTAAAGAAATACTGCTACTATGTAAAAAGTACAAGCACAGCATTGTTTCCAGAATTTAATACATTAAATAATGTTCTTGCATTGTATGTATGAATCAAGTTTTTACACCTTCAAATTTTTTCATGAAATGGTTACAACAAAGAGATAAATAACAGAAAACAATATGAGATACCAAATATCCACCACTAAGATTTAACAAATGTTGGGCTGGGGTTGTAACTCAGAGGTAGAGAGCTTGCCTAGCACTCGTGAGGTCACTGGGTTCCATCCTCAGCACCACATAGAAATAAATAAATATAATCTTCTTAATGTGTTTTAGAAAACAGACATCCATTGGCATCCCTCTCTTGGCACCCCTCCCTCTTTGGGAGCTCTGCTTCCTCTCTTTATATTGCTCTAATAAATCCTGTTACTTTTCTCTCAAAAATAAAGAAATAAACAAATTAAATAAATAAATAAATGTATTACAACTAAAAAAGTTTTAAAAAAAAAAAAAAGATTTAACAAATGTTAACATTTGGTCCTGTATGCTTCAGACTTTTTTCTCTAAAACAATCAACAAAATACTCCAAGCAAGGTGCAATGGCACACACCTGTAAACCCAGCACTTTGGGAGGCTGAGAAAGGAGAATCACAAGTTCAAAGACAGCCTCAGCAACGGCAAGGTACTGAGCAATTCAGTGAGACCCAGTCTCTACATAAAACACAAAACAGAGCCGGGCGCGGTGGCTCACGCTTGTAATCCCAGCACTTAGGGAGGCTGAGACAGGAGAATCGCGAGTTCAAAGCTAGCCTCAGCAATGGCGAGGCACTAAGCAACTCAGTGAGACCCTGTCTCTACATAAAACACAAAATAGGGCTGGGGATGTGGCTCAGGGGTCGAGTGCCCCTGAGTTCAATCCCCGGTACCAAAAAAAAAAAAAAAAAAAAAAACACAAAACAGGCTGGGCGTGGTGGTGCACACCTGTAATCCTGGCACTTTTGGAGGCTCAGATAGGAGAATTGTGATTTCAGAGCCAGCCTCAGCAATGGTGAGGCACCGAGCAAATCAGTGAGACCCTGTCTCTACATAAAACACAAAATAGGGCTGGGGATGTGGCTCAGTAGTCGAGTGCCCCTGAGTCCAATCCCCGATACCAAACACACACACACACACATACAAAATAGGGCAAGGGATGTGACTCAGTGGTTGAGTACCCCTGAGTTCAATCCTCAGTACCAAAAAAAAGAAAGAAAAAAAAAAAAATACTGCAGACGGGCTGGGATTGTAGCTCAGCGGTAGAGCGCTTGCCTTGCATGCGTGAGGCCCTGGGTTTGATCCTCAGCACCACATACAAAGCAATAAAATAAAGACATTGTGTCCATCAACAACTAAAAAATATTTAAAAAAAAAATACTGCAGATATAATCAGAGCTTTTCTTCCTTCTTTTTAAAACATATATTTAAAAAGCAGAAACTGGAACTGGGCATAGTGGTACAAGTGTGTATATACTAAGAGGCTGAGGCAAGAGAATCACACGTTCGAAACCAATGTGGGCACTTAGCTACACCTTGTCTCAAATTTAAAAAATAAATAAAAATTAAAAAGGGTAGGAGGACTGGGGTTGTGGCTCAGCGGTAGAGCACTTGCCTAGCATGTGAGAGGCACTGGGTTCGATTCTCAGCACCACATATAAATAAAGAAATAAAAAAAAGGTCCGTCAACAACTGAAAAATAAATAATAAATAAAAAGAAGGGTAGGGCATGTAATCCAACTAGCACCTGCTTAGCACGTACGAGGTCCTAGGTTCAACCTCCAGCACTGCAAATGGGTGGAGGACAGGCACAGAAGCACACACTGTAATCCCAGCTGCTCAAGAGACTACGGCAGGAGGATCACAAATTCAAGGCTACCCTGGACAATGAAGGACTCTGTCTAGGAACAAATTTTTGGAAGAGAGCTGAGGATATAGTTCAGTGATAGAGCATGGGCAAAGGCCTAGGCTCAATCCTTTATCCAAAAAGGGAAAAGGAAAAGGCGAGGGAAAGGAGAGAAGAGGAAAGAAAACCTTAAATTATGTATGTGGCTCAGACTTAAGGTTCTTAAATTTCTTTTGCAATGCTGTCCTAGATTCACCAATGTAGTTACAAAATAAGAACAATTTTATAATCAAGACAGAAAAAAGATACCCAGGTATGGTAGTGCACACCTGCTGTCTCTCTACTGGAGAGGCTGAGGCAGGAGGATCACTTGAGCCAACAAGTTCAAGATTGGCAACACAGTGAACCACCATCTCAATCAATCAATAAATAAAAATTAAGAGAAGCATCTGATGATTGAGAGAGTTGAAAATAGTGTTATAGCTTTTATCTAAGTGATTCAGAGGGAAGAATATTATTTGGGAAAAAGCGGGGCTCACAGTTTATCTTTCTGTATTAACAGAGCAATCCAGATAAATCCTCTTTGCTTTACTTCACTTTACTCACGTATATCTATAAAAGTACTCTCCTACTCAATTCTTTAGTAACTTGAATAGACTGAGAATAGATCTCATACAATCCATTCATTCATTTAACAAGTTATATTCTCTGGACACTGGGGATAGACAAACACTTTCCAGTATGTTGAGGAAGGTCATATGCAAATAATGAAAAGTCAACAAACAAACGAAAAACTGATTCCAGAAAACTGCTTTGAAGAAGTCATGTGAAAAAAGTCAGTAGTCAGTCTTTCCAGTCCAAGCCTATCTTTAGAATCAGCTTTTAGGAGTGTTGGGTGCTGCAGGCAGTTAGGTTTATTTTAGGGGTGATAAATTCGTTATTCCAATGTGTTCACATCACAAGCTCATTTCTGTGTAAACATTTTCAATCAGAGCATTCTGCAAAACACATGTACAGTTCCCAAGGACATCACACAACAAAATTCAAGGCAATTTATGTGTCATTTTCATGATCTTCATAACACTTAAATGCCCAATTTGGTTTGATGCTTAATTAAGGAGGAGGGGGTCAGTGATTATTTACCCTTTTTATTGAAGAAAGGGAAATAAGAATATATGGCTGTATACAATACAAAACAATTTCGAAATTGCTAAGCACCAAGAATTTTTGATCTATTTTTGGAGAGTGGGAATACCAGGGATTGAACCCAGTCACGCTTACTGAGCCACATCCCCAGCCCCCACCCCTTTTTTTTAGACAGAGTCTCACTAAGTTGCTGAGGCTGGCATTCAATTTGCAATCCTGCCTCAGTCTCCCACGCCACTGGGATTACAAGTGTGTGACACCACGCCCAGCAAGCATCCACAATTTTCAATATAACTCTTCTGCTTCAGGAAATGGCACAAAGACCCAAACTAACATGGTAAATTTCTGCCCTTGCCCTGCTGAGAAAACTACTCACCAAATCCTGGGAGTCTGTATTATAAATAAAATATTAATGTACATAGCCTCTCTGTAAATGATGTGTTAATCATAAGAGATGAAGAAGTGACCCTTTACTACTGTCAATTCACATATATCCACACACCAACACACTATGCAATTATTATAAACCATATTAATTTGAAGACAATACACAATTGGGTGAGGAAAACAGCAGATGTTAGAAATGCTCAATAATAAATGAGTTCACAGTTAGTGAATTACAACAAATTTATAATAGAACAGTACACCATTATCTAAAATGATTCTGAAAGTATATTTGACACTGAAAACAATAAAAGTACTTTCTACTGAACATGGAATAATTGGAAAAATACATCTAATGCGATACCATTTTTGAAATATATTTATACAGCACATGTAAAAAATAGCTTGGAAGACTATATCACAAATAACTATCATTAGTTATCTATGGACACTTTTCAGTTTCTTCTTTTTTAAGCCTACTTTCTAACTTCTCTACAATAAACACATAGTATCATTTTATATACCAAAGAAATTTTTTAAATTATGTTTGCAACAAGTTACAAAGTAGTATATACACTTGGTATTGATAATATTCATATTCAATGAGAGACAATGGGTAATTACGCAAAAGTATTGCCACAGAGAAGTTAATAAGGCTGAGGCAGGAGGATCCAAAATTCAAGGCCAATCTGAGCAACTAAGCAAGACTGTCTCAAAAAATTTTTTTAAATGGCTGGGACTGTAATTCACTGGCAGAGCACTTGCCTAGCATGCACAAGGCCCTGGGGTTCTATTCCCAGTACTAAGAAGGGTGGGGAGACTCTGGGTGGCCCCTCCCCCTCATTTACTGAAGTCTTTGACATTTGTTCATAGTCCTCCTCCTCCTCAGCCAGGTCCTGCCATAATGCAGGGTGAGGGCAAGGAGAGGAGAGTTCCTACATGTCCTCATTTCCTTAAAGCTACCCACTTGCACAGCCACAACTTGTTCCATCTCCAAAATCATGGGTTCCAGGACTTTTGTTCTCTGACCAAATCCCCAGCAACCCTCAGCCCTTGGGACACAAGTCGGTTTCTCTAGCCTCAACAGAACATTTTCTTTGATCCCATTTCTGTTGGCATCTTTCAGTTTTCATTTCCACCTCCACTGGCTTACACTCACTGCTTCTAGGAATTTCTTCTCCCTTCATTTTCATGAGGTATTTATAATCCATGCCCAACCTAACTCACTTCAATGACTTTAAGAATCCGTGTACAGTGGAGCTGGGATTGTAGCTCAGTGGTAAAGCACTTGCCTTGCATGCATGAGGCACTGGGTTCGATCCTCAGCACCACATAAAAATAAATAAAGATACTGTGTCCATCTACAACTAAAAAAAAAATTAAAAAAAAAGAATCCGTGTACAGCCACAAGAATGGGAAGTTATACTCCACATATGCATAATATGTCAAAATACACTCTACTGTCATGTATATCTAAAAATAACAAATCAAAATAGAGATTAGGGGCTGGGGCTGTAGCTCAGCGGTAGAGCGCTTGCCTAGCATGCGTGAGGCACTGGGTTCGATCCTCAGCACCACATAAATAATAAATAAATAAAATAAAGATCCATCAATGACTAAAACAATATTTTTTAAGAAAGAGAGATTAAAAAAGAAACAAAGCAGAATTTTATTCAACCACACAGAAGACAACCGTGCTTTACCTCACCCTCTCAAGAACTCTTGAATACTCTGACCCTTATCACCAGTGTCCTCAGCATCATTTCATTATTCAAGCAGAACAGAGTTCAATCATGTGAACTCTCTATCTAATCCCCATATCTTCTCTCATAATATTTCTTCAACTGTTCAGAAATCTTTCCATACCTGTATTTCCCTATGTAACATTAAATGTCCAAAATAGGTATTTAAAACACTGGAAGATCTAACTCTGTCATCAACTAAGCTTTGCATATCAAATGCTATACATATTATTCCCATTTTATAGTTGAAAAACTGAGGCCCAGTGAAATTAAGCAACTTTCTCATTTATAAACTACTACATGGCAGAACTGAGTTTTAAACCAGACAGTCTGGCTTTTGATTCTGTTTTTTATTTTCTATTGTTCTGGGGTTTCACAGTCCTGGAGATGGAATCCAGGAACACGAGCAAGCTAGACAAGAGCGCTACCAATAAGCCACACCCATGGTTAACACCCCTGAGTCTGTGCTGTTAACCATGATGCCACACTGCCTCTCAAACCAAAGTATACCTCTCCTAAACAGAGATGTCTTTCAGTTGAAAGTATTTCAGTAATTAATTTCAACATACTCAAGTAAATATTAAATTGGTACATAGTTTTCATGCCAATTATAATAATTCCTAAGTTCTTAATCCACTTATCATTTGTAACACACTACATTTTATTTTCACAAACTACTTCCTACATAAATTTTCCAAATTGATGTCCCTTTATATTGGCACTTTACTTTCTAATTTTTTCATTTGTCCAAAGTTACCAGGTGGGCTGTAATTGTGCCTCAGGGCTGGGATTGTGGCTCAGTGATAGAGCGTTTGCCTTGCATGCATGAGGCACTGGGTTCAATACTCAGCACCACATAAAAATAAATAAAAAGATACTGTGTCCATCTACAACTTAAAAAAAATTTTTTTTTAAATAAAAAAAAATAAAGTTACCAGGTACTTTCTTCACCCCCAAAATTGCATCATTCTGGGCTAGGGTTGTCGCTCAGTGGTAGCATGTGTGAGGCATTGGGTTCGATCTTCAGCAATGCATAAAAATAAATTGAATAAGGTATTGTGTCCATCTACAACTAAAAGAGGCACTGGGTTCAATCCTTAGCACTACATAAAAATTAAACAAACAAAGGCATACTGTTCGTCTACAACTAAATAAATAAACAAAGGTATTGTGTCCATTTATGACTTAAAAAAAAAAAGCTGAGACATAAATTTCCTTGTTTAAACTTAAATCTGGGCAAAGCATGTTCTATTTTATAAGCCACTTATTCTGAAGTAAAACACACATATAAAGACACATCTCCTTACAAACAAATATGGACTTTAGTATATGGTTTTCCTTTACCATTTTTAATTTAGAAGTATTAAAAATAGGTGTGATATATAAGAAAGTTTATGATAATAGCACTAGATACAGTAGCAAAAAGAATGATGAAAGCCGGGCGCGGTGGCTCACGCTTGTAATCCCAGCATTTAGGGAGGCTGAGACAGGAGGATCGCGAGTTCAAAGCCAGCCTCAGCAATGGCGAGGCACTAAGCAACTCAGTGAGACCCTGTCTCTACATAAAACACAAAAAATAGGGCTGGGGATGTGGCTCAGTGGTCGAGTGCCCCTGAGTTCAGTCC